>PITA01005243.1:0-112963 GCA_004023965.1 Spilogale gracilis | reverse complement strand
CAAAAACAAAAAAAAACGAAATGACAACAACAAAACCCAAAATAGTTTGTAGAAATGGAAACAGGGAAGTTTCAAGAAGGAATATCAAGACTTCAGAGAAGGCCCGTAGATTAAGGTCTGAGAAGAGGCCATTACATTTGGTTACTTGGTAACCTAGAGCAGGTGTGGAAGTCAGGACTTAGTGGGATTTAAAAGAAAGAGAGAGAGAGAGAGAGAGAGAGAGAGAGAGGAAGACTAGGAAATGGAGGCATCATGAGGAAGCTTTTTTTTTTAAGATTTTATTTTTAAGTCATCTCTATACCCAACATGGGGCTCAAACTTACAACCCCGAGATCAAGAGTCTATGCTCTACGACTGAGCCAGCTAGGCACCCCATGAGTAAGCTATTTATATAGGTTATCTGAAGATCAGGATAAAATACTAGATTTTAAACAGGTTTGTGGGGCTTATTCAGGAGGATGAGAGACCTGAATATGTTTGTAATTAAAAAGGAGACACCAGAGGAAGAAGGTAATTAAAGATGTTATAACAAGGGCAGGGCAACTGGGTGGCTCAGTGAGTTAAAGCCTCTGCCTTCTGCTCAGGTCATGATCTCAGGGTCCTGGGATGGAGGCCTGAATCAGGCTCTCTGCTCAGCATGAAGCCTGCTTCCTCCTCTCTCTCTGCCTGCCTCTCTGCCTACTTGTTATCTCTCCCTGTGTCAAATAAATAAATAAAACCTTTAAAAAATAATAAAGATGTTATAACAAGGGCAAAAAATATCAATGTTTTCATTACTCTTAGATTCTTCAAATTCCCTGACCTATTAAGGAAATACTGCCATTTTTGCTTCTCTCTAATCCTAGCTCCACATTCTCATCTCCACCCTAGCTTTATCAGGCATATGGGGTAGTTGGTGAGGAGAGAAGCTCAGAGATTGAGAGACGTGCATCAGAAAGGGTAGAAATTTACTGGAAAGAGAGCATAGAGTAGATTTGAAGGAAGGAGAAAAGGAGAAAAGGACAAAGGCACTGATCCTAAGATCCTAAGGGATTTATGTTGGGGGAATTAAATGACTGGAGGTAGCCAAAAAGGGGTGTCAAAGCAGTAAATGAGGAAGTGGTAGAGTGAGAGAAATAATGGAAAATGGGTATCAAGAAGTGGAGCTCTGAATTCTTATCAAGATTTCTTTTCATGATTTTTGAGCACCAGTAGTTAAGATCTGGATTCCTTTTTACTTGGCACTCTTTGCAAGACTGTTTCTATGAGTGTTATACAATATTCAACTGGACTTCTTGGAGTTGCAGTATTTATTTGAGTTACATAAGAAATGGAGAAGCTACTGGGTAGCACAGCTCGGAGTAGACCAGAAATTTCTCTTCTAGAAGGTATTTTATACATTTTGACCTTCTACTCCCAGCACAGAATAGCAGCAGTATTCAGGCTGACAGGAGGGACAATTATGTAGTCAAAGGTGGAGAGGAGATGCAAGAGGTTGGAAGAAAATGTTCATGCTCTTTATCTCTCATCGTAAAAGCCAGGAGGGTTGAAAGAAAGATGGCAGAACACTTGTCTTCTTTGTGATTTGATAAAGTTCTTACAGATTACCACCTTCCCTCCTTCTCCCTTAGGCCTGAGGAAAGAGAACAGAGATTGGAAATGAAGGTGGAGAGAAGGTGGGAGAAGAACATTTATGAATGAAACAAGGCTCAACATGAAGAAAAATGTAGGAAAAATACCACTTGGCCCAACTGTTCTCTCCTCCCTTCAAACTATTCACATTTCCACTCCTGCCGAAGCCAACTATTTTAGGAAGTGATAGGAGAGAAGAAAGGGAAAGAAAAAAGAGAAGATAAACCCTTTTCTCCCCAAACTCTCATTATAACTTCTCCTTCCATTTTCTTCATTTTTACTTGGCACGATCCCCGTCACTTAAACCCTGGATCCTACATCCTCCAAGACTCTTTTTGACTTGTCCCAATCTCTGCTGCTGAATGTCATACTGTAATACCTCAAGATCCTACAGCTAGCACCAGTGGCTTGGAGCTAGAGAAAGTCCATCTTCTTCTGGCCATCATGTAGGAAGTACTCTATAAATAGAATTGCAAAAGGCAGGGCATGCTTTCCATACCCAGATATTGAAATACAGAATTCCTGTTCCCATAAGCCACATAGTTCTGCCCTGAATTCTTTCCAGGTTCTAAAGAAGCAATTCATATATGTTCAGACAATAACTAATAGAATATATGTGGCAGGGAAATGAGCAAATAAAGAGGGTACCGCTTCTATTTTGAAGGCCTCAGTCTGTTTTCTAATCATTTAGTAAACCACTGTCTTTGTGTGACTTCATTGCTTTTTGGTACCTACTTGAAATTTAACATTAGCTAAGTACCACCATGAATTGGTTTATTTTTCCTTTTGTTTTATCAGCCACTGTTTTTAGTTGTATGAGGCTTTAGGAGCTAAGTTCAAGCTAAGTTTATTATATTTTAATTTATACAAACTGGATATCAAACAGGAAGATACTATCTCAATGAATGGTAGCTACAAAAATCTGTGAGTTTAAACATGGCCAGATTACAAAATTTTTGAAATTGATTTAAGCAGATGGTATAATCCCACACAGTTGTGTTTATTCAATAGGGACTTAGATAGGTAATTTCAAAATTTCAAGCTGAATTAAAAGCCATAGATTTGTAGTTTGGTCTCAGGCCAGCCTAAATATCTGAAAATCTTACTAGCTTAATGGAATGAGTCTATAGAAAAAGTTTATCAGATTTTTTTTTTTTTTGGCCCTATAGGAAAAATCTCTTCATAACCTAGCAGAAAAGTAAAAAAAAGCCATGTACAAAAAATACTTGCTATCATTTGCCTGTGTGTTTCTAATTATTTTTGTATCTTGGAAACAGTTTGTCTCCTGCAATCACATAAAATAAACAGCAAAACATGGTTTTTATTTGTTCAGATTTGAGCTGTAAACATTGCTTCTCAGTAATATTAAATAAGTTATTTAATTCACTTCTGTTTAAATATTGATAAAGTTTATTATTTGTACTCTGATTCCTCCAGAACCCAGAATAATTTAGATAATTAATAGAATTTTTGATACATTTTAGAATAATTTAAATTAATATTTAATTCACAATTCTGTTTGATATCATATAAAGTAATGATAAATATGGTTATTTTGGCAAGCAGTAATTCTTTAATAGCATTCTCTTATGGAGATAAAAATGTTTAAATATTAATTAATTTAGTACTATCAGAACTGCATAGTTATTAGGCATTTCCAAATTTGGAAGAATTTTCATTACACAGTAGCTGAGTAATGAAGAAAGAAAACTAAAAATCCTCCTGTCCTCCTTATAGGAGACAGATCAAATGAAATTTCCTAGTAATCTGGAAATGTTTCATAATTGAACACTCAGTGGTAGTTCCCAAAATAGCAAATACAAGGTTTCATTATTGACTAGGATTTTGAGAGTACATCCATGTCTGTCTCTAGACCAATAGGTTTTCATTACTCAAATAGCATATGGTAGTAATGAACCAAAAAAAGAACATGTTGCATTATTTTTTTTGCATTAAGTGCTGACATTATCTTTGCCACACTGTGTGTGTGGTTTGATGTAATGAGAATCTTTTTAGAGAGTTGGAGGTACACAGTTTGTTGTAGCTTATACCTTTTTGAAGGAGCCCATTTTCAAAGTATCATACAGTATGTGAATTATGCCCAATCTAATTATCATGCAGTGCTTTGGGAATTTACCCCTAAATGGATGCTATTAACATAAACAAGTCAATTTACATGTCACAGTGAGGTTCAGGTTCAAAGAAAATGTATAATGGATTTCTGTCTATTTGTGATCTACTGTAAATATGCTTTTATTTTAAAAAACCCAGAATGATAGATATACTGATATTTTCCCCATATAAACTTTGCTCTTATAATAACAATGTGAATAGCTAACAATAGCCTTTGTCATTAGTCATACACACTTATTGAGTACCTACTATGTGTCAGCATTGTGCCGGGCAAAGGCTTCAAAGCAGATAGATTTCTGTTCTGGCAAAAACTATTGTGAATTAATTTTGCCCCAAATTTCATAATAACAACTATAGACATGTAGAGGAATAAACACTACCATCAAAGGGCAGGCTCTCTGGCATGCAAAGCAGGTACTTATCCATTTTTTTTTAAGCTTTTATTTATTTGACAGAGAGAGACACAGCAAAAGAGGGAACACAAGTAGAGGGAATGGGGGAGGGAGAAGCAGGCTTCCCGCAGAGCAAGGAGCCCCATGTGGGGACCCTGAGATCCTGACCCAAGCCGAAGGCAGAGGCTTAACAACAGAGCCACCCAGGTGCCCCTACTTACCCATTTTGAAATGAAACAAAACTTACAATGCAAGTTAGATATTTACAATCAAGAGTGGAACTGTTTGATATGTGTCACTAAATTGATCAAGTCTGAAAGAAAATAGGCAAGTATAGCACTGTGAACTTGAATGGAACAAAAATTGCAACATGAACATGGAATCATTAACCCAAATTTCCCTTGACCTTCTTCAAATTAGGGTGTTTCACGAGCTGGGGCTGGGGGCGGTAGGGGGAGAGGCCAAAGGAGAGCTAAAGGATACTTTTAAAAATGGTAAATAAATAGCATAAAAAAAAAGTTAAATGAAACTGGATGAGTGAGTCAATTTGAGCATAAAAGATGTATAGTTATGCAGTCCTGATGTCTTTTTCCTGGAGTGGTGCCAGAGCAAAGGTTACAGTTTCAGGGAATTTAAGTTTAAGTTGTGTGGAAGGAGGACATGTGAAACACAAAGAAACATTTCCAAATAAGGCAGTAGCACGATCTCCCTTTCTGCAGGTCTGTAGGGAGCTGCATTTTGGTTTTTGGCTCTGTCTACCATGCAGCTACATAAATTAAAAAAAAAAAAAATTCACTCAAGCAAAAATTAGGGGGTCCTTGGCTGATATCAAATTTTTCTAGTTCCATCATTATTATATAGACATGTCTCTTGTTTTATCAAAACACACAAGAATGGTTTTAGTTGTGGGCTTTCAAAATCAGAGAACATTTTTATGGAAAGTACCAAAGCTGATTATGATATCAACTTTTAATTATCCTCTAAAGGGAAACATAATAGGAGAGAATTTACATTGGCTCAAACATCCCCCAGTCGATATTATTGGTGGGAGTATGACCTCTCATCCATTCATTCATCAGTCATTCATTCAACAAATACTGCACATTTATAAGGTCAGAGATAGGGCCATGAACCAACTCCTTTAAGGAGTCTAATTTAGGGCACTAGGACAGAGAGCAAAATATAGTCTGCCTTCAGAGAGCTCAGAGTCTGATCATTATAACAACAGCAAGAAGGAGGACGAGGACGGTGATGGAGAAAAGGAAAAAAGGAAGGAGCAATTAATCTTTGTGTAGTATGGCCGAGACTAGCTCTCAGGGTGATGAAAACTTCTGTTTGTCTAGTTTACTGCTTGTTAGAGCTTAGTCATCCCAAGCAAATATTTTATATTTCCAACTATAGTGATTACACTTCATTTAATTTCTGACACATTATTTTCATGACGTAATTTTAAATTTTTGTTTTTGAACAAAGGCATTACCACAAGATTAAGCTGAAAGTGTAGTTCTAAGATACAAGTGAGGTGACGTAGATATGGAAAAAATTCCTCTGGCAACTGTATAATTTTCTTGAAAATTATTAACTGTTCAAGAATAAAGTCCAAATTCACTCATGAATTGATTCTGTGTAACTCAAGCCTCCTTGAAATTCTAAGGTTATCCCTTAAAATGGTCAGAAATGACTATTGAACACTTTTTATATCTATCCATACCTTCCACAATTTTTGTTTAAAAAAAAGAACATTCCTTTTTAAACTTGACAAACTTATTTTTTAAACCTGTACAACGGAACCAAGGGTGAAGGTAGGGTATGGGTGTTTCCCTGGTAGCCTTTAAAGAGAATGTAGTGCTATTGTATTCATAGTTTAATCTGCCAGGATTCCATAGCCAAGGAAAGATGGGTGTCAGATCTCCTCACATAATCTTCAGAACATCCGGAACTGAGAAACGGGGGCTGAGCAAATGAAAACAAGATAAAACTGAAGCAAGCTTGCTTTAACTTTATAAGAATGTGAATCAAATAGTGCGGGTATGGTGGGTGGGGGGAGAAAAAAGCCCTCATCAGTTTCAGGCCTGGGACTGAGACATTGGCTCTAACTGAGCTTCTTGTCTCTTTGCTCCGGGAAGATATTGGTAATGCACCCACTGAAATGGGAGTGCGGGAAAGCCAGGGCAACTTTTTTTTGTCCTAAATCAGATTGAAGTGCTAATAGGAGCCACACTCCGACAAAAAATGGGGAAACGAATGGGGACAAAACACCCACAAGTGCAATCGAAGCTTCTCACACGGTTCTGGTAAAATGTTCTGGATCTGATACCTCTATTGTTATCTCAAAGGAAGAGAGGCGCTGCCTGCAAGTTTAAATATTCTTTTCCAGGGAAAAGATAGGGAAATGAATGCCTGTCACCTCATCCTACTTGATTAAATTGAGACTAGCTACTCAAAGTAAATAATTTTTGTGTTTACACACGGAGTTAAACAAGTCAGTTTTGTATTAGCATAACAAAGACACGTGTAAACACCATTGTTATTGTACCCAATCTGAAGAAAATACAGAAATGGCTGTGGTGATGTGTGGAAACCTACAGGCTTCTACAAAATCACATCAAAAGATGGAACTCAGTTACTTTTTGTGAAGAATCTGTCCTAAAAGGCTCTCTAAGAACAGATTTTAAGAGGAAATTGAAAACTACTATTTAAACATATTTTCGTTGCAACTCTCAACTTTTCTTGTGATGACCCTAATACAATCCATGTCCTTCTTTATACCACCGAGCCTCCTTTCTAGGTCAAACACTGGTTCCAAATCCCAAAGTTGCAACCTTAATACTCACACTATTTGATTTTGTTCTTGTTTTTTTACTTTTTTTTTTTTAATAACACCTTATTTGAAATTGAGATGGGCAGCTGTGTTTGTCCATCAGGGGGGTTGTTGGCTTGTTTCTTTTTCCATTTGTTTGTGTCTGAGCCACCCTGGCTTAATCTCCTTACTGAATTACTTACTTGCTTTTAGATTTTTCTTACACATCACTTAATCATAGAAAGCAGATGTCTTTTTAGAGCATCAATACTGTGCTTTTCCTTCAAAGGACCGGCATATTCCTTCAAAAGAACCGGACAATTAGCCCCGGCACCCACTCTGCCTTTCACAAGGATGACAGTGTACTGTCATAAATCTTGCCCAAGAAGAGAACTACCTCCTCACTTTCCTGGAGCTCACTAGTACTCCACAAAATCTGCATAAAGCCATTTAGGAACACAGCCTGGACTGGGCCATGATGGGGCTGGGGAAGAAGAACCAGCGTTGGCAATGATTTCAACTTTTTGTTTCCTATTGTCACAGTGATGCCAATTTCTTTTAAAGCCCATGCTGGGGCGCCTGAGTGGCTCAGTTGGTTAAGCGACTGCCTTCGGCTCAGGTCCTGATCTCAGAGTCCCGGGATCAAGCCTCGCATGGGGCTCCCTGCTTGTCTAGAAGCCTCTCTCACTCCCCCTGCTTGAGTTCCCTCTCTAGCTGTGTTTCTCTCTGTCAAATAAATAAGTAAAATCTTAAAAAAAAAAAAAAGCCCATGCTGCTATAAAAACTAGAGCTTTATGGGTGGTCAAGTAATTTCTGTTCAATGGCAAAGAAAGGGTTCCATGGAAAGGTATTAGGAAATGCTTTCTATTTAGAGTTTTCAGAAAAGGTTATGACTCCTATTTCAGCTCAAGCTGGAGGTCTTTCCTTTTCCCATAACTTCAGATCTAAAAAAATGTTCTTAAATATGAAGAGAGTAATGTTGACTCCAAAGTACACCAGAAGTAGCATTTTCCTTTTATTTATAATTATCTTGGAAACCTTCATGATGATGTTTTATGGGAGAGAAAAGAACGCTATCCGCTTTATAGGCTCACAGCCCGAAGTTACTAACCTCTGCTTAAGAGATGACTTTGCTTTTAAAGATGTGACATTTGTAATTGTTTTTTAGGTTCAGATTTCTAAGACCAGCCCTTTAGAGATAGCCCATCAAGCATGGTTTATGAACACTATCACCTAGACTAGTGTTGGCAGGAATGCAGATTCCTGGATCCTACCCCAGACTTTCTGGGAGTAGGTCCAGAAAATTAAGAAGTTACCAAGGCAATTCTTGCAAAAGTGCACCGTTCATAGTTTGAGAACCACTACCTCAGAGACTGATAAGTTATAGAAATAATGATTACAACCATAGCTACTAGCAGATGAAAAATTGTGCTTATAGGTAAGGTAACAACGAAAATTGGCTAAGTTTTTCCAAGACGGTACTTAGCTCACAATCTAGTTAAAGCCGTCTTCCCTGTCAATTCAGAAAGTAGTTAGAAAAATTTTGAATGGGCAAAGAAATAAAACATGAAGTGGATTTTTTTTTTTAAAGATTTTATTTATTTGACAGAGAGAGAGATCACAAGTAGGCAGAGAGGCAGGCAGAGAGAGAGGAGGAAGCAGGCTCCCTGCTGAGCAGAGAGCCCGATGAGGGCCTCAATCCAATGACCCTGAGATCATGACCTGAGCTGAAGGCAGAGGCTTTAACCCACTGAGCCACCCAGGCTCCCTGAAATGGGATTTTTAAAAAATTGAAATGTATTAGTACAAATAACTGAAAAGTTTCCATCAATTCCAAACTCTGCTCTTCCTTTCCACATTGTCACGTATACAGCGTGGAAAGGCAGTAAGCTGGATCACATCCTTCTCTCTGGATGCCAGACCGTGCTTTCAAAGTATTCTTATTACTTGCTTTTTGCTTCTTTTCTACTTGCTGTTATTGCTCTGTTGGGTTTTGTTTGCTCATTTGTTTGTTTGTGTGTTTGTTTGGTTTTTGGTGTTGGATTAACAGTACCTCATTTCAATGATGAGAAAAAAACCTATATTTTTTCCACAAGTCTTCTGTTTTTCTCAGTGACTACCATCTTCACTTTCCTTTTCAGGCAGAAAAGAAAATGAGTGTGAACAGTGAGTTCTGACTTCAAAATTAGCCCTTTAGAGAAACTTCCTAAAGTGCCAAGCATTTAATTCTGAATCATCCAGAAATCCTTCATGAAATGCAGATTCCTTGGTTTTACCTTTTCCCCCTGGCATAAGATTGAATATAGTTTTTCTTCTAAGAAGCCAAAGGTTTGTAGGTAACAGCTCCTTGGGTATTCCCTTTCCATAATCTATTAATTAATAGTCACTAAACTTTAAAAATCTCTGTGGTCCTAGCTGGGTGTTTTTGTTTGGTTTTGGGTTGTTTTATTTTTGCTTTTGAGGTTTTTTTTGCCAATACAAATTTCTTAAGGGCATGTAGGGCTTTGTTGTGTATTTTTTAAACTCCTGTAAGTTTTATTCCTTTTTAAGTTCTTTCTTCATTTTATCAGCCATCCTCATTCTCATTTTCTTCATTCTACCAAGCAAACATCCAAATGTGTTTAACATGTATTCTTTCGTGTTTATGTTTCTGAAAATGTGCCTTGCTGTTTTGAATCCATGAATTTTTAATTTGCATAAATGATACCATGTTATGTATTACTGCTCTTATTTTTTTGCACAGCATTATATTTTAAAGGTCCCACATATTGCTGGCTGTTCGCCTATCTGGTTCCTTGTTTCTGAGGCTGCCTAGCAGTAGAAGATAATACAAGTCACCACTCCCCTAGAGAAGGACACCCAGATCGCCTCCAAATCTGCCACCATAGGGGCACCTGGGTGGCTCAGTTGGTTAAGCGACTGCCTTCGGCTCAGGTCATGATCCCGGAGACCCGGGATCCAGTCCCACATCGGGCTCCCTGCTCGGCGGGAAGCCTGCTTCTCCCTCTCTCACTTCCCCTGCTTGTGTTCCCTCTCTGGCTGTGTTTCTCTCTGTCAAATAAATAAAATCTTAAAAAAAAAAAAAAAATCTGCCACCATAAATAACTGGCATTAGCACCGACTCACAAAGCCCCTTCACAGGCCTGTGAGAGACTTTCTCCAGGATACGTATCCAGGAGTGAAATAGCTGGTTTTGTAGGTGGGCCTACCATTGCTGTGGCTAAGGAAGCCAGGTTGCTCTCCAGAATGTGGCTGCCTCAATCCGCATGCACCTGCAGCACATGGGCCTTATAATGCACCTCGATCCCTACAACAATTGGCTTTCTCCAGCTTTCCAATTTTATATTTCAGTGGCATAAACATGAACACTTTGTAAAGGGAAGGAGGGTATAACCAATCAACAACACATATTGATTATTGCAAATGTTTGCCAGGGTAATAGATGCTGAGGTTTCAAGGCAAATAATGTATCAATTCTACATTCAAGGAACATGCAGTGTAATAGAAAAGAAAGACAGAAGACACAGGAAAATCTTTGACAGAAGAAGGAATATAGTGGGGGGAAGCACAAAGGGAGGTCTTGTAACCCAAGCTGACAGCATCAGGGAAAGCTTTCAGCAGAAAGTGACCCTGAGGCTGGAAGGGGTGTGTACACTCACCCGTGCTTGAGTGAAGAATGATCCCCCTCTGCTTGGAAAGGGTATCCTATCTGACTGGAAATGCATTGCTAGTAATCACACCCATAGAGGTACATCAACCCTGGGCGCCTCAAGGTCCCAGCTCCCTTTGCATTTTAGAAGATGGGTTTGGATTTGTTATGCTGAACATGGCAGGGCTTTCAGCAAGAGAACAGCACATACAAAGGCGGAGGGAAGAGAATATAAAAAATCACGGAGAGCAGCATGGATACTAGATTGCAAACGTACTTTCTGTATCGTGTGCATGTTCTCATTGAACAATATCTGGGATATTGGCATTGGTCACTCATTGTACAGCAAGGAAATAATGCCTCTGGGACTCCTGGGTGGCTCAATCGGTTAAGCGCATGCCTTCAGCTCCCGTCATGATCCCAGGGTCCAGGGATCCAGTCCCGCGTCTGGCTCCTTGCTCGGTGGGGAGTCTGCTTCTTCTGCCCCTCCCCCCAACTCATGGGCACGCTCTCTCTCTTTCTCTCTCTCTGACAAATAAATAAAAATCTTTAAAAAGAAATAAAGTTGTACTTTAAAAGTTTCTACCATAAGAAAAAAATTCTGTAACTACATGCAGTGACTATTATTAGACTTGTGATCATTTTGCAATCTATACAGACATCAAATCATTATGTTGTCCATACAGCTAGTAAGTACAACCCAGATACAACCAGGATTTTAACAAATGTTTCTTTGATCTCAAAGTTAAGACTTTTTTTTCCTGGTCAGTAGGGCAAATAAACATATAAACAGTAAGAATGGATATGAGTTTCCAAAGGAACAGCTGGATTCTGGTTCTCCATGACTTAGGAGACAGGTGATCAGCATTAAGGGCAAACTGGATTCGTGTTTTGATGATGATTTTCACCTCTACCTTAAGTTCCAGCTATAAGTTTCTTTAAAATATTGATACATGCCAATAGAATTTGGGGGTCATATTTGGGTATCTGGAAAAAGAGATCCTATATAATATATTAACAAACGCTCCTAATAGGAAGCAGTCTCCCATTAGTGGCCACACAGGCCACATCCCCCGCAAGGCTCCCGACCTATGGAGACAATAGCTTCACCGCCTGCAAAAGGGCATTTTCATGTAATATTGCCCGTAGTCACAATGAGATACTAATTAAAGATTTTTGCCAACTTTGTCAATTTTCTTGCAAAAAGTTTTATAGATTAACCTATTTCTATTTGTTACCCAGGTTTCACAATTAGTAAGTGATTGCTGGGAGTCATCCTTAGACTCGTTAACTATACAAAGTATACAGTGAGATATTATTTTTGTAATTACGGCAATAACTTATCAGATTGTAGATATTATGCTTCAAATCATGGATCCTCTCTAAAGAAGGTATCCTAAGATTTGACCTTGCCAGATTGTCAACATACATTGTGGAGATATCTAATATTAAAAAATAACATAAAAAGAAATCCAACACTTTCCACATGGCATATTCTGCATTCATAAGTGTGTAAAGGACAGGGATTTTTTTGTCAGCAATACAATATTCCTTACGTGTATACATTTTTATATTCTTTATTGTTAATCAGAGAGCATACTGCTATTACACCATTAACTCACAAGGGATTTCTGACTATATTTTTATATTGATGACACAGTATCCAGCATTAAGCCAAGCTGGAAAAAAAAAAAAAAAAAAGACACCCTCTTATGTTAAAGTAAATTGGAATGATTTGGATCAAAGAGATTGAGGGACTAAATCCCCCCCCCCTTGAGACAATCTCTAAAGGTTCTCTTCTTACCCTAGATATTGAAACTAAAATTAAGCAGTTCTTTTAGTTAAATAAAATGTGTTCAAGCTGACATAAAGTTGCAGAGAAGATTCCTGTACATATTTCTCACATTTTCAAAATTCGAATGACTTCAAGTCCTGGATGGAAGAGATTCTTCAGTGTCTGTCTTCAAATGGCTACTTACTTGAGCTAGGCGGGTACAAGACTAGACTGAGACCAGAGACTCTAGGACTCTCCTGGGAGTATCTCTATTCAAAAATTAGGTCTCAGGGGACCTGGGTGGTTCAGGCGGTTGTCTGACTCTTAACTTTGGCCCAAGTCATGATCTCAGGGTTGTGAGATCAAGCCCCATGTCAGGCTCAGTGTTTAGGCGAAGTCTGCTCATACCTCTCCCTCTGCTCTTCCCTCTGCTTACTGTCTATCTCTCTCCCTTTCTATCTCTAAAATAAATAAATAGATAAAATCTTGGGGAAAAAAGGTCCTGCATGGCCAAGTGAGAATTATTTTATTTTATTTTTATTTTTTAAAGATTTTATTTATTTGACAGAGAGAAACACAGCCAGAGAGGGAACACAAGCAGGGGGAGTGAGAGAGGGAGAAGCAGGCTTCCTGCCGAGCAGAGAGCCTGATGTGGGACTTGATCCGGGGTCTCCAGGATTATGACCTGAGCCGAAAGCAGTCGCTCAACCAACTGAGCCACCCAGGCGCTCCGGAGAATAATTTTAAACCAAAATTCTTCTAATCTATTACCATGAACACCGTGATATTTCCTAATATGATGAAATTTCTTATTTGTCATTACAATATCAGGACATCACCAGTTGAATATGGCCAGAAACTCACTTCAAAGTAACAAACCACTTTCCAACCGTTCACGTATCAGATTTATCCGGAGGGCGTGTTAAACCTTTGGGCCCTATCCCTAGAGGTTCTGGGTCAGAAATGAGCCTTTCTTTCTTTCTTTTTTTTTTTTTAAAGATTTTATTTATATTTATTTATTTGACAGAGAGAAACACTGCCAGAGAGGGAACACAAGCAGGGGGAGCGAGAGAGGGAGAAGCAGGCTTGAGCAGGGAGCCTGATGTGGGACTTGATCCGGGGTCTCCAGGATCATGACCTGAGCCGAAGGCAGTCGCTTAACCAACTGAGCCACCCAGGCGCCCCCAGAAATGAGCCTTTCTTTTTTTTTTTTTTTTTTTTTTTTTAGAAATGAGCCTTTCTAACAACTTCTCAGGTGATGTTAATGGTGCTGCTCCAAGGACCACACCTTGAGAACCGCTGACTCAAACAAGTGAGTAAACACACAAAAAAACAACGGCTCATGTAATTTTTAAGTCCAGGGGTTCAGCATGCTTACTGCTGCTTTGGGCCTGGCTGGGCCACAAGAGGGAACTTCAGTACTGTAGTGAGAACGCCATCTCTCCAGTTATTAGGCAGATTCTCTCTGTGTAAGCACTAAATGGTCACTGGCACACCCATAATCATGTTCTCCAGGATTCACAAATTTATCACAAATAGACAGTCTAACTCAGTTCTGGAAGGGAACAGTCCTGAGGAGGGCTCTGATTCATGTCCATGTATTCACATGCCTATATCTGGAAGGAAATTTTAAGAAGGGCTGAGCCTAGGGTAATGGTGCATGGTGACTGGGCAGGCTGAGGCCATATAGATGCCTCTGTGCCCACAGAGTCCCTTTAACAGACTTAGTCATTTCACTTCTCTTGCCTTTAGAGTGACTTGTACCCATGAAATCCCTCAGTCCTTCACATGAGTGTGTTTTGGCCCAGGAGCCCCCTGCCCCAATGACGGCTGAAAACATCCCTGCCCAGATGGGGAATGTTGTGTAGTTGCTGACCCTGGCATTTATTTTGCATATAAGTATAGGGTTTAAATCACCTTAATGTCATTTTTTTATCCTTAGTAATAGTCTAGTTATGACAGTAACAAAATATTAAACAGGTACAGTCTCTGACAACGTTCTCACCAGTCCAGAAAAGAAAGGACTAGAACAACGTGGAAATGAGGGGTACACACAAAACACAGACTTGTAGTTCGGCAGTTCGACTGCTTTCTCTCCTAAGCATAAGGTAAACTGGTTCACATTCAGAGGTCCTTTAAATGACATGATTTAATGTGACTAAAAGTTGTCAGATGGCACCACACTGCCTCTACTGGGAGGAGAGGCACCTGGCTCTCACAGGAAGGCCACTGATCTGTAGCTACAAGCTGCCACACCAGGGTCAAAGCTCTGTGACAGTGCTCCCCACATGCAGGAAACATGGTGACTTTAAGGCCACCCCAAGAGCCGTCAGATACTCCCAGAACGACTATTTTCAGAGCAAGACTTTAATAAATTATCACCTGTTTTATTGGCTGAATAAAAAAAACTTATATTATAAATATGAGGTGAGAAACCTCCTTGCATCCTAGATGTCGTTGGATTCTTGAAAGACAGCATTTAAATTCATGGCAGCATAAGTATTTATACTCTTAATATATACCTTTATCCAATGTAATTCATATAATGACATATTCTAAATAATGAGGGTTAAAAATTGAGCCATATGACACCGAAGACTATCGACAGGATAACTTGGTGTTATAGCAATATTTTCAGATCAAACTTCACCTTATAAACTAATCCATGCCCTATGGGATACGACCACAGGGACACTGGCTTCCAAAATATGAAAGACCAGAAAAGATCATCGTCAAAAAGAAAAAGCTACTAATCATTTATCTCATAAATAAGACTGTACAAAATACAGGTGAGCAAAGATGAGGGAGACAAATTCTTGAAAAAAAATATGGCTGAATATAATTCGATCTGTAAGAAAATTTCCTATCATCTTGAGCTTGGTGACATAGTGTATGTTAGAAGTAGCCAAACCTATAGGGTCATTCAAAAAGCAAAATGTAAGGTACTTTCATTTATCCAGTTCAGAAGTAATGCCTCTTCCAGCCAACAGGAGATAAGGAATGTGTTCTCCTGTCTCCTCATTATTTAAGGAAGGGAAGGGGATAATGATACGACAGAAAGAAGCCTACAATAGAATGAGGGATTTGCTAAGACTCATAACATAAACTAGCAGCAGAACGAGAATCAAAGGGGCGACTGGGTGGCTCAGTTGGTTAAGCAACTGCCTTCGGCTCAGGTCATGATCCCGGAGACCCGGGATCGAGTCCCACATCTGGCTCCCTGCTCAGCCGGAAGCCTGCTTCTTCCTCTCTCACTCCCCCTGCTTGTGTTCCCTCTCTGGCTGTGTTTCTCTCTGTCAAATAAATAAAATCTTTAAAAAAAAAAAAAAAAAGAATGAGAACCAAAATACAGATCTTGTCTACCAGAGTGTTCTTGTTCTATTAGAGCATTCTTTTTCTCTCTGGTACCATCAGGTTATGAGTTAACATAGAACAAATAATCATAGTATTTAGAGTTATAAAATTCCTGCAGAGATAATTTACTTCCATCTCCTGTTCAATAAGCTGTGAGGGATTTTCAGCTCCATTTTGCACATGAGGTAACTGGGAACAAGGTGATATGTCAAATATTAAACATCTTGTTGGTTTTGAAAGAAAGCCCGTAAGTCAGATCTCCTCAATCTCAGATGGCTATTATTTTTGCAGCTATAGAGTGCCTTTCAAAATAACTATGTCCCTGACTGAGGTTGAACCACCAACATAGGAATTATAGGCAAAACATGTAAATACTTCTTACACAAATTTTGGTTATGTCTTGTATTATAGGAGATGTTTCCCAATGCTAAATCAGAAAGCAAGAATCTCTGTATGGTTTGGAATATTGAGTCTAGAAGAAATAAATAGATATGTTTTCCATTTTGCTAATTCTACTCATTGAGAAATTCGTATTTTTGAAGTATGTGCTTAAATTGTGTCATTTTATGATGTTTCAAGGTTTTCTAAAAAATTGAAATTTGATCCACTGAAGTATTGGGTCTCATGTGTTCTGGAATGGGTAGAAGGTTTTTTTTGTTTTTGCTTTTTTTAAAGATTTTATTTATTTATTTGACAGAGAGAAACACAGCCAGAGAAGGAACACAAGCAGGGGGAGTGAGAGAGGGAGAAGCAGGCTTCCCGCCAAGCAGGGAGCCCGATGCGGGGCTCGATCCCAGGTCTCCGGGATCATGACCTGAGCCGAAGGCAGTCGCTTAACCAACTGAGCCACCCAGGCGCCCCCGATAGAAGGTTTTTGATAGAGGAGTTCATTACCTGAGTCACGTATCATACAGCCTGATTTTAAATCCTGAACTTACCCTGCTTGTTACATGGTTTTCCTAAGTTTAGGTTTCTTTGTCTGTAAAATAGGATAATACCATCAGCTTCATAAGATTATATAAAGCCTAAATGATATAATATGTGCAAAGTGCTTAGTACAATGACAGGTATTCAGTTATTGCTCAATAAATATTAACTATTATATTAGCCAGCATTTGCTGAGATAAGCTTCCATAACAAACAATCCAGGAATCTCAGTGGCTTTAGGTACAAATGTTGTTTCTCACTCATCTTACAAGTCAGCTGTGGATCATTTTCTTTGGCTCTATTTCACTTCTCCCTTCTGGGATCTAAGCTGAAAAAATAACCCATGTATAAGATATGCTGTGCTAGTCTCATGGTAGAAGGAAAAGAGCAATGGCTATAATCAGTGGCTCTTAAAGCTTTTGCCATAGGCATAGTTTATGTTAACCCCCCACACACATTCTATTGGCTAGAGTAACTCACATAGCCAAGTGGGAAAGGGAGGTAATGGAATGACATGACAATGAATGGAGGCATATAATTCTTTTTATGGAGTCAGCAAATAATTGAGAACAACCACTACTTCTACTATAGTTAGTAACTCTTTCCACCAACAGGAGGTGAAAGGGGAGTTACAAAGAGGACTTTGCAAAGAGTAAAGAAAGAGGCACATGGGTGACTCTTAAGTGTCTGTCTTCTGCTCAGGTCAAGATCCCAGGGTCCCTGGATTGAGCCCTGCATCCGGTTCCAACTCAGTGGGAAGCCTGCTTCTCTCTCTCTCACTTCCCCCTGCTTGTGTTCCCTCTCTCACTGTGTCTCTCTGTCAAATAAATAAATAAAATATTTTTTAAAAAGTAAAAAAAAAATCGACTCTGCTTAATCTACTTTTACTACTTGTAGGATATTCAACAAAACATTTAATCTTTAAATTTTAGGCTTCTAGTCTGTAACAGTATTCTTGTGAAAATTAAATAATGGAAAGACACTCAGGTAAAGCCCTGGAATGAATAAGACAATGAGGAAAAAAAGTCTGCCCCTGAAGAATTTGTTATGGAAATTCAAATCAGTAATGAGCACTTAGGGCAACTGACCAGTTGCTGCCCTGGATTATAAACATGAAAACACAGGCAATCCTGATATTTTATTACGAACTCTGAGTGCTTATCAATCACGAGGGCTCCCGCTGAGAGCTCATAGGCAAAAGTAAAACCATTTACCACCAAGAAAATCTCAAAAATGAAATAACTCGCTGAACCTCAGCAAAAAAACAAACACAAACTGGAGATCTTAAAACAGAAATCATGAACCCTCCTACTACACTCTGAAGATAAAGGAGAAAGTGAATTCGAAACTTTCACTGATATTCAATAGCCTGACATGGTTTTCTCAACTCATCATTCATTATTCGGTCGGTGACTCTCATTCGTTCAGTAATGATTTATTGTTCCCCTGTTTTGTGCCTAGTTAAGGGGTGGAGAGATAATGATGAATAAAACATAACACATCCATGATGTTATGACCCTTGTGTCTAATTCAGTGTCTAATTAAGGAGACCAATATTAATTAGATAATTATATTAATATGTATAATGGCAAAATAGGAAATGTGCCATTGAAGGAAAGAATATGATCCCTTGAGAGGGTATGGAATAGAGACCTGACTTAGACTGGGAGGAGGCAGACACAGGGAAGACTTTTCAGAAGAGGTGATTGTGACTTGAGATTTGAAAAGCAAATGCCATAGTTCACTGGACTAAGGCAAAAGGGGGACGGGACACTTGATGGTGAAGAACATCTCAGACAGCAAGGACAAGACTCTAGGAAGGGAAGAGAGTAAGACTCTGTGAGAAACTTGAAGTTCCCTGTGTCTAGAGCAGAGAAGAAAGAGTGATGAGAGGATGGCCTGAGGGGTGGAGGCTGAGTTCTACTGGGTCTTATAAGCTCTATCTATCTTTATTCAAATATCAGTGAGACACCATTAAGTAAAATTAAGTAGGAGGTTAGTATAATCCAATTTTATTTTTTTAATCAAACTAATATATGCATTGGTTAAAAATTAAAATGTGCAAGAAGATGTATAAAAGAAAGCCATAGTCTCTCCACTCCACACTTTCCAAGATTCACCCCCCAGAGAAAAACCACTATCAACCACTTTCTTTTTAGTTCTTCTGTTCATTACTGTGGTATTGCTAAATGAATTGTTCAATCTTTCATTTCTCAACCCATTCACAATAATATACTTTTTAACTTCCTGGTACTGAAGATGGGCATTTAACTCATATTCTTTCACTTCTCATTAGCTAACTCACTAGTCATTGTTTGAATGCTTCTGTCATTCCCTTTGTAAGTGTGAGTAATATATTTAAACCTCTATTACGTGTTCCAGGAAATACAGACAGTGTTTTTTAGTTATAACTCTACCATGCTAAGAGAGTATTAGTACCCTTACACTTTTCTTCCTCGCTTCTCCTCTTTATCTCCTTCCCCATTTCTATAACTAATTGCATCTATGTGCATCAGTAAGACTGGCCATCATTGGTCATATTGTCCTTATCTGATCTGGATCTCAAAATATGCTAATGTGATCAAAATGAATTGAAAAGTCTTTCCTCCATTTTTCTTCCCTGGAAGTCTTTATGCAGGAGTAAAGTTATATTTGTTCCTCGGGATACTTAGTAGAATTCAATTGCAAAATTATCTAGATTTGTTGCTTTCTTTGTAAAAAATGGGTTCGATTTCTTTTATTGAAAAACCTATTCAGGGGGACACCCGGGTGGTTCAGTTGGTCAAGCTCCTGCTTTGGCTCAGGTCATGATCTCAGAGTCCTGGGATAGAGTCCCATCTCAGGCTCTCTGCTTAGCCAGGAGTCTGCTTCTCCCTCTCACTCTCCCTCTCTCTTTGTCTCTCTCAAATAAACCAATAAAATCCTAAAAAAACAAAAACAAAAAAACCCTATTCAGGTTTACTTGCTCCAACAAGGGTGAAGGTCCAGACCTCACATACAACTCACCTTCTGGAGCAGCTTTCCTTGGAGAGACCACACTGAGGCAAGAGCAGTAGCTAGCTTGTGGTTCTACTCAATGTATCCCAGTGGGGAAGGGATCTTGCAGGGCTTGACATGATACGTATCCCTTATGCTCCAAGGTTTTAAGTCACGTGATTAGGGAAGAAGTAGCCTCTTCTGTGATGAAATCAAGGACAAGGATTCAGCAGCAGAGAGATACAGTCACCACTTGAACATTGGTGGGCTGAAAGAGTACTCTGCTGTGCTCGAGAGCTAAAATCCCAGCCCTGCAATGACAGCAGGGTGATCAAGTGACACAGAGTTTGTGCCCAGTCCTTTGGCACCCCCTTAGCTTTCCAGATTGGGAAGGGCAAAATTTTTCCCAGGTTGGAATCCCAAGACCTGCAACTCAGCTATGTGATCTGATGAGCCAAAGTCCTGATATGCTCTTACCAGCATTCTTTCAGAAGGGACTATACTAACCATTAAGTTCTGACCAGTTTTCATGGAGTTTTACTTGAAGTCAAACTCCTTCTGAGAAAGGTAGGCTATTGGAAATCAGTCTTGGACAAGTTGATCCTTAGCTCTTAGATTTTCTGTTTCGTCTGAAGTCATTTTATATAACTTAATTTTTTTTTTCAGAGAAAGAGGGTGTGAGCACAGAGGGAGAGGGAGAAGGAGAGAGAATCTCAAGCAGGCTTCCTGTACAGCACAGAAGCTGACATGGGGCTAGATCTCATGATCCTGAGATTATGACCGAGCTGAAAACAAGAGTTTGACGCTTAAGGGACTGAGCCATCCAGACACCTCTGTAACATTTTTAAAAGAATGCATTTGCTTCATCTAATTTATCAAATTTCTTCAGATAGGGGTGCCTGGGTGGCTCAGTTGGTTAAGAAACTGCCTTTGGCTCAGGTCATGATCCCGGAGACCCGTGTTCGAGTCCCACATTGGGCTCCCTGCTCGGCAGGAAGCCTGCTTCTCCCTCTCTCACTCCCCCTGCTTGTGTTCCCTCTCTGGCTGTGTTTCTCTCTGTCAAATAAATAAAATCTAAAAAAAAAATTCTTCAGAAAAAATAGTTCAGACTTATCCATATCACTTTTTAAATTTTTCCTTTAAAAAAATAAATTTACCAGTTGTTTTTCAAAGAAGCATTTTTAAATTTTTTTATTTACATTTTTAAAATTTTTTTCAGTGTTCCAAGATTCATTGCCCATTCCCCAACCCAGTGCTCCATGAAATAGGTGCCCTCAGAATCCACTACCAGGCTCTCCCATCCCCCCACCCCCTCCCTCCAAGTCCCTCAGTTTGTTTCTGTGTCCAAAGTCTCTCATGTTTCGTTTTTCTCCCTGAATTACCCTACTTCCCATTTATTTTTCTTCTACTGTCTTCTGTATTACCCCTTCTGCACCACAAGTAAGTGAAACCATGTGATACTCGACTTTCTCTACTTGGCTTATTTCACTCAGCATAATCTCTTCCAATCCAGTCCATGTTGCTACAAAAGTTGGATATTCATCCTTTCTGATGGAGGCATTGTATTCCATTGTATATGTGTACCACATCTTCTTTATCCATTCATCTCTTGAAGGGCACCTTGGCTCTTTCCACAGTTCGGTGACTGTGGCCATTACTGCCATGAACATTGGGGTACATATGGCTCTTCTTTTCACTACATCTGTATCTCTGGGGTAACTGCCCAGCAGTGCAATTGCAGGGTCATAGGGTAGCTCTATTTTTAATTTTTTAAGGAATCTCCACACTGTTTTCCAAAGCGGCTGCACCCGCTTGCATTCCCACCAACACAGTAAGAGAGTTCCCCTTTCTCTGCAGCCTCTCCAACACTTGTTTCCTGTCTTGTTAATTTTGGCCATTCTGACTGGTGTAAGGTGGTATCTCAGTGTGGTTTTGATTTGAATTTCCCTGATAGCTAGTGACGTTGAACATTTTTTCATGTGTCTGTTAGCCATTTGTATATCTTCTGTGGAGAAGTGCCTCTTCATATCTCTTGCCCATTTTTTGATGTCTTCATCTTCTTTTTGGATGTTGAGTTTGAGTAGTTCTTTATAGATCTTGGATACCAGCCCTTTGTCTGTAGTGTCATTTGCAAATATCCTCTCCATTCTGTGGATTGCCTCTTTGTTTTGTTGACTGTTTCCTTTGCTGTACAGAAGCTTTTTATTTTGATGAAGTCCCAGAAGTTCATTTTCGCTTTTGTCTCCTTTGCCTTTGGAGACGTGTCTCGAAAGAAGTTGCTGTGGCCAATGTGAAAGAGGTTACTGCCTATGTTCTTTTCCAGGATTTTGATGGATTCCTGCCTCATGTTGAGGTCTTTCATCCATTTCGAGTTTGCCTTTGTGTGTAGTGTAAGAGAATGGTCCAGTTTCATTCTTCTCTATGTAGCTGTTCAATTTTTCCAGCACCATTTATTGAAGGGACTGTCTTTTTTCCACTGGATATTTTTTTCTGCTTTGTCAAAGATGATTTGCCCATAGATTTGTGGGTCTATATGTGGGCTCTCCACTCTATTTCTCTGTTTTGGTGCCAGTACCATGCTGTCTTGGTAATCACAGCTTTGTAATAAAGCCTGAAGTCAGGTAACGAGATGCCCCCAGCTTTGCTTTTCTTCTTCAGTAATTCCTTAGTGATTCGGGGTCTTTTTTAGTTCCATATAAATTTTAGGATTGTTTGTTCCAATGCTTTGAAGAATGTTGGCGGAATTTTGGAATGGCATTGAAAGTATAGATTGCTCTGGGCAGTTGAAAGTATAGATTGCTCTGGGCAGTATAGACATTTTGACAATGTTTATTCTTCTGATCCATGAGCATGGAATGCTCTTCCATCTTTTTGTGTCTTCTTCAATTTCTTTCATGAGTGTTCTGTAGTTCCTCAAGCACAGATCCTTAACTTCTTTGGTTAGGTTTATTCCTAAGTATCTTATGGTTTTTGGTGCTATAGTAAACGGAATCGATTCTCTGATTTCCCTTTCTATTTTTTCATTGTTAGTGTATAAGAACGCAAGTGATTTCTGTGCACTGATTTTGTATCCTGCCACATTACCAAATTGTTGTATGAGTTCTAGTAGTTTGGGGGTAGAGTCTTTTGGGTTTTCCACATAGAGCATCATGTCATCTGCAAAGAGCAAGAGTTTGACTTCCTCTTTGCCAAGCTGAATACCTTTTATTTCTTTCTGTTGTCTGATTGCTGTTGCTAGGACTTCTAACACTATGTTGAACAGTAGTGGTGAGAGTGGGCATCCTTGTCTTGTTCCTGATCTCAGACGGAAGGCTGTCAGTTTTTCCCCATTGAGAATGATATTCGCTCTGGGTTTTTCGTAGATAGATTTTATGAGGTTGAGAAATGTTCCCTCTATCCCTATACTTTGGAGAGTTTTGATCAGGAACGGATGTTGTATTTTGTCGAATGCCTTTTCTGCATCAATTGAGAGTACCATGTGGTTCTTCTCTCTTCTGTTATTGATTTGTTGTATCACGTTGATTGATTTGGAGTGTTGAACCACCCTTGCATCCCTGGGATAAAACCCACCTGGTCATGGTGGATAATCTTTTTAATGTATTGTTGGAATCTGTTAGCACGGATCTTGTTGAGAATCTTGGGATCCATATTCATCAGAGATATTGGTCTGAAGTTCTCCTTTTTGATGGAGTCTTTGTCTGGTTTGGGGATTAGAGTAATGCTGGCTTCATAGAAAGAGTCTGGAGGTTTTCCTTCTGTTTCTATTTTTTGAAAGAGCTTCAGGAGAATAGGTGTTACTTCTTCTTTGAATGTTTGGTAGAATTCCCCAGGGAATCCGTCTGGTCCTGGACTCTTGTTTTGGGGGAGGTTTTTGATCACTGCTTCAATCTCATTACTAGATATAGGTCTATTCAAATTGTCAATGTCTTCCTTTTTCATTCTTGGAAGTTTATAGGTTTCTAGGAATTATCTATCTCTTCTAGGTAGTTAAACTTATTGGCATATAATTGCTGAAAGTAATTTCTGATGATTGTTTCTATTTCCTTGGTGTTAGTCGTGATCTCTCCCCTTTCATTCATAATTTTATTAATTTGGGTCTTCTCCCTTTTGTTTTGGTATAGTTTGGCCAATGGTTTATCGATCTTACTGATTCTTTCGAAGAACCAGCTCAAAGAAGCATTTTTTAACTTTGCTTTTCTATTATTGTACTTTGTTTTTACATTCACTGATTTCATTTACCTAACAAATTTAATTGAATTTCAATCAGTAGCAAAGCATTCTTCTAGGTACTGGAGAAAAAAAAAAGTTTAAAAATCCCTTCTCTTTTCCCTTCCTCCTTTCCTCCCTCCCTCCTACCTGTCCTTCCTTCCTTCCTTCATTCCTTCCTTCCTTCCTTCCTTCTTTTCTTCCTTTCTATCTTCCTTCATCTTTCCTCTTTCTATCTCTCTTTCTTTCATTGTTTTACCTTTTGACCCTCTTCACTCATTTCTCCTGCCCCCCTCATCCGTACCTCTGACTGCCACCAACTTGTTCTCTGTATCTATAAACTTGGGTATTTGCTGTTGTTATATTTTTACTTGTCCTTTTGTTTGTTTGAAAGTCCACACATAAAAGTGCTCAAACAGTATTTGTCTTTCTCTGACTTATTTTACTTGACTTAATGCCCTCAAGGTCATTCCATGTTGTCATAAATAGGAACATTTCAGTTTTGTTTAAGGAACTAAATAATGTCTGTATGTGTGTGTGTGTATACCTCACCATTTATCTATCCATTTATCCATTATGGACACTTAGGTTGCTTTCATATCTTGGCTATTATAACTAATGCTGCTATGACGTGGGGTGCATGTAGTTTAGTATCTGCTAGTTAGGTAGCATTTTTCCCCCCTTTGGATAAAAAAAAGGTGGAATTGTTATTTATATCATAGTTGTATTTTTAATTGTTTGAGGAAGCTCCCTACTGTTTGCCACAGTGGCTGCACCAACTTCCACTCCTCCTGATGGCACACAATGGTTCCCTTTTCTCTACTTCCACACCAACACTTGCTATTTCTTCTCCTTTTGATATTAGCCATTGTGATTGGTGTGAAGTGATACCTCACGATAATCTTAATTCTCATGTCCCCAGTGGTGAATGATGTTGAACATCTTTTCATGCACTTGTTAGCCATCTGTACATCTGCTTCAGAAAACGTTCTTTTCAGATATTTGGCCTTTTTTTAATTAGATTTTTCTTGCTATTGAGTTGTATGAATTTTTTAATACATTTTAAATATTAGCCCCTAATCAGACATAAAGATTAGCCCCTTACCTGATTTGCAAATATTTTCTCCCGTTTAGTAAGTTGTCTTTTCATTTTGTTAATAGTTTCCTTTGCTGTGCAGAAGCTTCTTACTTCGATGTAATTACACTTGTTTATTTTTGTTTTGTTGCTTTTGCTTTTGGTGTCAAATCCAACTAATTACTATCAATACCTATGTGGAGGAGCTTACCGCATGTTTTCTTCTGGAGTTTTGTGGTTTTCAGTCTTATGTTCAAGTCTTTAACTGGTTTTGAATTAGTTATTGTGTCTGTTGTAAGGCAGTGGTCATGTTTTATTCTTTTGCATGTGGCTGTCCAGTTTTCCAACAGCATTTACTGAAGACATTGTCCTTTCCTCATTGCATAGTATTGGCTACTTTGTCATAAGTTAATTGACCATACGTGCGTGGGTTTATTTCTTGGCTCTCTATTCTATTTTATTGAACTATGTGCCTGCTTTTATGCCATACTGTGTTGATTACTGTAGCTTTGTAACATAGTTTGAAATCAGAGAGCATGGTGCCTTCATCTTTGTTCATCTTTCTCAGGATTGACTTAGCTATTTTTTTGTTTTGTTTTGTTTTGTGGTTCCATAAAAACTCTAGGATTATTTATTATATTTCTTTGAAAATTCCATTGAAATTTTGGTAAGGATTGGATTGAATTGGTAGATCATTTTGGGTACTATGGACACTTTACTAATATTGATTCTTCCAATCCATGAGCAAGGAATAATTTTTCATTCATTTGTGTCTTCCTCAATTGCTTCACTCGTGTAGTGTTTATCTCTTTGGATAAGTTTATTCCTAGGTGTTTTATTCACTCTGATGCAATTGTAAATGGGATTGCTTTATTAATTCCTCTTTCTGATAACTTGTTATTAGTGTATAGATATGCAATGGATTTTTGTGTATTGACCTTTTATCCTGAAACTTTGTTGAATTTACTAGTTTTAACAGTTGTCGAGGGAGACTTTAGGGTTTTCTATGTATAAATCATAGAAAAAGTTTTACTTTTTCCTTACCAATCCAGATACCTTTTATTTCTTGTCCTTGATTGATTGCTCTATCTAGGATTTCCAGTACTATGTTGAATGAAAGTGGTGAGAGTGGGTACCCTTGTCTTATTCCTCATCTTAGAGGCAGGGCTTTCAGTTTTTCACCATTAAATATGATGTTAACCTTAGGGTTGGCATAAATGGCCTTTAATACATTGAAGTATAGTCCCTCTGTACCCACTCTGTTGAGAATTTTTTTATCATAAATGGATGCTGAATTTTGTCAACTGCTTTTTCTGCATCTATTAAGATGATCATATGATTTTTATCCTAAATCTTACTAGTGTGGTATATCACAATTACAGATTTGCAGCTATTTGACCATCCCTGCACCCCAGGGATAAACCCCTCTTGACCATGATGTCTGATCCTTTTTTTTTTTTTTTGACAGAGAGAAACACAGCGAGAGAGGGAACACAAGCAGGGGGAGTGAGAGAGGGAGAAGCAGGCTTCCCGTCGAGCAGGGAGCCCGAGGTGGGGCTTGATCCCGGGTCTCCGGGATCATGACCTGAGCCGAAGGCAGTCGCCTAACCAACTGAGCCACCCAGGCTCCCCATGTCTGATCCTTTTAATGTGGTATTGAATTTGCTTTGCTGATATTATAAGAATTTTGTATCTATATTAATCAGGGATATTGATCTGTAATTTTCTTTTCTTGTGATACCTTGCCCGGTTTAGTATCAGAGTAAGGCTTGTTTCACAAAATGAGTTGGAAAAATTCTTTCCTCTTCTATTTTTTCTGGCAGAGCTTGAGAAGTATTGATATTAATTCTTCTTTGAGTGTTTAGTAGCATTCACCATTGAACTTTTCTGGTCCTGAACTTTTATTTGTCGGGAGTTTTTTTATTACTGATTTAATTTCCTTACTAGTAATTGATTTGTTCAGATTTTCTATTTCATCATGATTCAGTCTTGCTAGATTTTATGTTCCTAGAAATTTATCCATTTCTTCTAGTTTGTCCAATTTGTTGGTGTACACTTGTTCATAGTAGTCTCTTCTGATCCCTTGTGTTTCTGTAGTATCTGTTATAACATTTCCTCTTTTATTTCTAATTGTATTTGAGTCTTCTCTTTTTTTTTGTTGGTAAGTCTAGCTAAAGGCTAGTGAATTGTTTTCCTTGTCAAAGAAACAACTCTCAGTTTCAATGATCTTTTCTATTGTCTTTTTATATTTTATTTCATTTATTTCTGCTCTAGTCTTTGTTATTTCCTTTCTTCTACTAAGTTTTGGGCTTCATTTATTCTTCTTTTCCTGGTTCCTTGAGGTATGATATTAGATTATTTATTTGGGACTTTCCTTGTTTTTCTGTTTTTTGGGTTTTTTTTTTTTTCGCTATTCTTATGTCATTATGAACTTTCCTCTTAGAATTGTTTTTGCTGCATCCTACAAAATTTGGTATGATTCCAATTTCAGTTGTTGCAACATAATTTTTTATTTCACTTTTGATTTCTTCTTTGACCTATTAGTTGTTCAGGAGCACGTTTTTTGGGGTATTTTTTACTTATTTTTAAGGATATTTTCTATAAGCCATATATAAGTGAAACACCTCCCACTTATCATCTATTTTTCAACTGGAGAGTTTAGTCAACTTACATTAATTATAATTAATTATAATTGTTAACATATCTGAAATAATATCTAACATACCATTTTGTGCTATATGCCTTGCTCATTTTCTGCCTTTTCATTAAATAAGAGTTATTACGTTATTACATTTAAATCCAAGTATTTCACATTATTGGCTCTGAGTGCCATATTTTATTAATTTATATGTTTCTAATGGAATTACCATTACAATTTTATCATACATGTTTTTTTCCCGAGCTTTTTAAATTTATTTATTTTTTTTGATAACCCAGCAACCCTATCCCTCCCTCCACCCAACTATCAACTCTCAGTTTGTTTCCTGTTATTATACATGTTTAACCTGTTGTCTAAAATTAATTACTGGTAGACAGCAGATTAGGAATCAATTTCCCCCCCTTGTGAGGGGTGAGGGATGCCCCCATAAGCAACAATAGATGATTTGAAAATACTTTCCTGTAAATATGTTAATTACACACTAATAATATTTGTTAGCAGAGCAGTATAGTGTGATACTGGGTAAGACCTCTGATTTGTATTAATCTGATTTGACAATCTAATCCTTTGTGTTAGATCAGTTATTATCTTTACCTTTCTCTAGAACAATGACCTTCCCTGCATTTGACATGTTTTTCTACATCTTAAACTAGACATTCTTTTTCCTTTTTTTCTCACAGCACACTTTTTTTTTTAGATTTACTCACATATTTATGACTGTCTTTATTCATAAACCTCTCTTGACCTCTAACTTGAGATTATTTTCCTCCAGCCAGAAATAAAGACTTGGAGGGTCTGTTGGTGGTAATCTAGTTTGGTTTTCATGAAAACATATTTATTTTACTTCTGTGACTTAAATAAAATTTAGCTAGAATGCAATTTTATGTCCAACACAACTGTATTTTCAGTACCTTAAAGGCACCATTTTATATGTCTTAGCTTCCATTGTCAATTCATATCATTCTTTTGTAGGTAAAATGTCTTTTTTCTCTAGCTCTTTCCAAACTCTTATTTGCTTTGGTGTTCTGCTATTTCTCTATCATGTGACTTAAAAAAAATTTTTTTAAGATTTTATTTTATTTCAGAGAGAGAGAGAGAAAGAGAAGAATACACCATTGGGGGGAGGGCAGAAGGACAAGCAGACTCCTTGCTGAGCAGGAAACCAGCCATGGAGTTCAATCCCAGGACACTGAGATCATGACTTAAGCCAAAGTCAGACACTTAACTGACTGAACTACTCAGTTGTCCCCTCTATCATGTGACTATAAGTAATTTTTTAGAATTTGCCTGCTGGACATTCATTATGCATTCTGACTATGGAGATTGATAACTTACCTTAATTCTGAAAAATTCTTAGCATTAATCACCTTGGATCTTACTTTCCCATACTACCCTCAATCCTTTCCTTCTAAAAGTATGAGGGGATTATTTTAGACCATCCCACTCTAGATATAATATCTTTTATCCACTATTTTACTTTTCTCAATCCTTTTCTCTTTGTGTTTCACTCTGCATGTTCTTTAATCTACCTTCTAGATCACTAATTCCTTCTTTATTCATGTCTAATATTGTTAGTTTATACTTTGCAGCCTTAAATATGTTTGAGAACTTATTCTTCAGTTATGATGTGCTTTCTGCTTCCCCTAAGTATCTCTGGGCATTACTTACCCAGATCTATTTTAATTAAATATTTTGGCTTGGGGTTTCCTGGATCATACAGACACTGAAAATTTGAACCGTAAACACATGTGAAGATAGAGACGTTGTTATAAATTTCCTGTAAGCTTTTTTTTTCTTCTTCTGTTCCACTTGGAAGCCTAAGCTCTAGGTTAGCAAACTATGCCTGAATGTCAAATCTAACCTGTAGCCTGCTTTTAACCACATATGTGTTTAAAAAGGTTTTCATGTTTTAATATTTTTAAAGAGTTATGAAAGCAATTACACAAATAAAGAATATGTGACAGAGACCATAAGTATAGTCCACAAAGCCTAAAATATTTACGACATATTCCTTTACCGAAAAAATTGGCTAATCTCTTTCTTATTTTGCCAGATAAAGGACATTTTGTTTTAGTATCTATTCAAATCTTTTGTCCATTTCTTACGTTGACTTGTTTGTCCTTTTATTATTGACTTTATGTGTTCTGTATACAAGTTCATATTCCAGTATGTGTTTTGCAAATATTTTCTCCCAGTCTCTGGCCTGTCTTTTGATTTTCTTAATTATGTCTTTCAAAAAGCATGTTTTTATTTTGATCAAATTTAATTATCATTTCTTTTTTTTCAATTTTCTGTGTCCTGTCAAAAGAACTGTTGCTAATCCTAATGTTACAAATATTTATTCATGTGTTTCTTCTGGAAGTTTCAAAGTTTTAACTCTTACATCAACTTTATGATCCATTTTGCATCTTGATTTTTTTTCATAAAACCATGGGGATGCACAGATATTTTAAAGTGTTACATGGTGGGATTATATGTGAAATCTCTGCTTTCTGCTCAATTTTGATGTGAGCCTAAGATTTCTCTTAAAATAATAAAGTCTGAAGGAAATCCTGCATTTTGTAACAATATGAATAAACCTGGAAGACATCACCCTAAGTGAAATAAGCCACACATAAAAGACAAATACTGTATGATCTGGCTTATATGTAGAATCTAAAAATGTCAAACTCACAGAACCAGAGAATAAAGTGGTGTTTGCCAACAGCTGGGGAATAGGGCTAATGGGGAGATATTACTTTCAGTTATAAAATGAATATGTTCTAGGGATCTAATGTACAGCATAGGGACTATGATTAATAATACTGTATCATATTCTTAATATTTGCTAAGAGAGAGTAAATCTTAAGGGTTCTCACCACAAAAAAAGTTTAAAAAATAGGTAACTCTGTGAGGTAATGGGTGTGTTAATTAACCTGATTGCGGTAATCATCTCACCACATATATACATATGCATATATATATAAAATCACCACTTTACCCACCTTAAACATCACATCGTACAACCTTAAAATATATCATTTTAACTTGTCAATCATACCTCAATAAAACTGGAAAAAATTTCAGTAATGTCTGTTAAAAAATTGTGGTATATTATGAAAAATTATTTGCCAACAAATTGGACAATCTGGAAAAAATGGATAAATTCCTAGAAATATGAAACTATCAAAACTGAAGCAAGAAGAAATGGAAAACTTGAACCTATAACCAGCAAAGAAATTGAATTACTAATTAAAAACTTCCACCAGACAAAATCCAGGTCCAGATGGCTTCACAGGGGAATTCTACCAAACATTTAAAGAAAAGTTAATACCTATTTTCCTCAAACTATTCAAAAAAATAGAAATGGGAGGAAAACTTCCAGATCCATTCTATGAGGCCAGCATTACCCTTATACCAAAACCAGAGAAAGACTTCACTAAAAAAGAGACTACAGGACAATATCCCTGATGAACATGAATGCAAAAATTCTCAGTAAAATACTAGCAAATCAAATCCAACAGTACATTAAAAGAATCATTCACCATGATCAACTGGGATTTATTCCTGGGCTGCAAGTGTGGTTCAATATTTGCAAATCAATCAACGTGGTACACCACATTAATAAAAGAAAGGATAAGAACCATATGATCCTTTCAATAAATGCAGAAAAAACATTTGACAAAGTACAACATCCATTCATGATAAAAAAAAAAGAAAACCTTCAACAAGTAGATTTGGAAAGAACATACCTCAAATTCATACAGGCTATTTATGGAAAACCCACAGCTAATATCCTCAATGAGGAAAAGCAGAGCTTTTCCTCCATGGTCAGGAAAAAGACAAGGATGTCCACTCTCACCACTGTTATTTAACATCATACTGAAAGTCCTAGCCACAGCGATCAGATAACACAAGGAAATAAATGACATCCAAATCAGCAAGGAAGAAGGCAAACTTACACTATTTGCAGATGACATATTATTCTATATAAGAAACCCAAAAGACTATAGCAAAAAATTGCTCAAACTGATACAGATATTTAGTAAAGTCGCAGGATACAAAATCAACATATAGAACTCTATTGCATTTCTACAAACAAATAATGAAGCAGCAGAAAAAGAAATCAAAGAATCAATCTCATTTACAATTTCACCAGACCCCATAAGATACTTAGGAATAAACCTAACCAGGGAAGTAAAAGATCTGTACTCTGAAAACTATAAAACACTGATGATAGAAATTGAACAAGACACAGAGAAATGGAAAAATATTCTATGTTTATGGATAGGAAGTATAAATATCATTAAAATGTTTAAATTACCCAAAGCAACATATACATTTAATACATTCCCTATCAAAATACCACAAGCATTTTTCACAGAGGTAGAATAAACGATCCTAAAATTTGCATGGAACTGCAAAAGACCCCAAATAGTCAAAGTAATCTTTTTTTTTTAATACTTGTTTATTTATTTATTTATTTATTTGACAGGGAGAAACACAGCTAGAGAGGGAACACAAGCAAGGGGACTAAGAGAGGGAGAAGCGGGCTTCCCGCTGAGCAGGGAGCCCGATGCAGGGCTTGATCCTAGGACTCTGGGATCATGACCTGAGCCCAAGGCAGACACTTAATGACTGAGCCACCCAGGTGCCCCAGTCAAAGCAATCTTGAAAAAGAAATGCAAAGCCACAGGCACCACAATTTCAGATATCAAATTATAATGCGAAGCAGTAGTGTTCAAGGCAGTATGGTACTGTCATAAAACATCCACACATAGATCAATAGAACAGAATAGAAATCCCAGTAATGAGCCCACAACTACATGTTCAACTAATCTCAACAAAGCAGGAAAGAATATCCAATGGAAAAAAGGTAGTCTCTTCAACAAATGGTATTGGGAAAACTGGTCAATAACTTGCAAAAGAATGAAACCGGACCACTTTTTTACACTATACACAAAAATAAATTCAAAATGGATGTTAGACCTATATGTGAGTCAGGAAACCATTAAATTCCTAGAGGAGACCACAGGCAGTAACCTCTTTGACCTTGGCCATAGCAACTTCTTACTAGATATACCTCCTGAGGCAAAGGAAAAAAAAGCAAAAATGAACTATTGGGACTTAATCAAGATAAAAATGTTCCCCATGGTAAGGGAAATAATCAACAAAACTAAAAGGGAACCTTCAGAATGAGAGAAGATATTTGGAAATGACATCTGGTAAAGGATTAATATTCAAAATATATAAAGAACATATTAAACTCAATACCCAAAAAAACCAAATAATCCAGTTAAAAAATGGGCAGAAGACATGAATACACATTTTTCCAAAGACTATATATAGATGGCCAACAGACACATGAAAAGATGCTCAATATCATTTACTATCAGAGAAATACAAATCAAAACTACAATGAGATCTCTTCACACCAGTCAGAATGGCTAAAATTAACAACACAGGAAACAATAAATGTTGGCAAGGATGTAGACAAAGGAGAAACCTCTTACACTGTTGATGGGAATGCAAGCTGGGGCAACCACTCTGGGAAACAGTATAGAAGTTCCTCATAAAGTTAAAAATAGAACTATCTTATGATTCAGCAATTTTAGTATGAGGTATTTACCGAAAGGATACAAAAATATTAACTCAAAAGGATGCATGCACCCCAATATTTATAGCAGCATTATCAATAACAGCCAAATTTGGAAAGAGCCCAAGTGTCCACTGACTGATGAATGGGTAAAGAAGAGATGTTATATATATCTATATGATATATATATCCCCCCCAAAAAACAGACTCTTAACCACGGAGAACAAACTGAGGGTTGCTGGAAGGGAGGTGGGAGGGGGGATGGGCTATATGGGTGAAGGGTATTAAGGAGGGCACTTGTGGGGTACCTGGGTGGCTCAGAGGGTTAAGCCTCTGCCTTTGGCTCAGGTCATGATCTCAGGGTCCTGGGAACGAGGCTTGTATTGGGCTCTCTGCTCAACAGGGAGCCTGCTTCCTCCTCTCTCTCTGCCTGCTTCTTTGCCTACTTGTGATCTCTCTCTCTCTCAAATAAATAAATAAATAAGATCTTTAAAAAAAAAAAGGAGGGCACTTGTGATAAACACCGGGTGTTGTATGTAAATGATGAATTTACTAAATTCTACACTAAAACTCATTACACTGTATATTAGCTAACTGGAATTTAAATAAAAACTTGAGGGGGGGAGAACTTAGAAAGAAAAAAAGGGGGCGCCTGGGTGGCTCAGTTGGTTAAGCAACTGCCTTCAGCTCAGGTCATGATCCTGGAGACCTGGGATAGAGCCCCACATCCGGCTTCCTGCTTGGCGGGAAGCTGGCTTCTCCCTCTCTCACTCCTCCTGCTTGTGTTCCCTCTTTCGCTATGTTTCTCTCTGTCAAATAAACAAAATCTTTAAAAAAAAAAAAAAAAAGGAAAAACTTGTGGTATATACATATAATGGAAAATTATTTGTTCAGAAAACTAAATGAAGTACTAACATATGTGACTGCATAGACAGACATCAAAAACATGTTATACAAAAAAGTCAGACACAAAAGGTCATATTATTGTATGATTCCCCTTATATCCACTTATATTCCACAAAAACATCCAGAATGGGTTAAGTCCATAGAGAAAGAACACAGGTCAATGTTCATCATGGGTTAGGCGCAGGGGTAATGGGGAAAAACTGTTTAATAATCCAGGATTTCTTTTGGAACAATGGAAATGTTTTGGAACTAGATTGCACAACACTATGGATGTACTAAATATCACCAAGTAGTTCACTTTAAAGTGGTTGATTTTATGTTGACTGTATTACACTGCAATAAATTTTTAAAAATTCAGGAATCAAGGTGAATTCCTTATAAGCTTAATTTTTTAATGGGGCCAAATCTATAAATTTTAAATTTTTATCATCTATTTTATATTTAGAATACCCTTCCAGGCTTCTGAAATTTGAAAAAAAGAATCACCAGAATTTTCTTCTAGTAGTTTTATGGTTTAACCAGTCTGAAGCAGATTTTGATAGAAAATGTGTGATTAAATATATAGTGACAACAAGCCTTCAGAGGGAAAGAATCATGTAGGTTTGGAAAAAGTGTTTTGAGATGCAAAATATAACTGCAAGGTTATGAGATACAAGACAGTGTCAAACTGTATTATAAACATGTGAAGAATTTGTTCTCATTTTGCATTATGTTGGACTCTTAAGAGAGTGAGAGAAGAAGTAGACCCCTCAAACACTATGGAAATCTAAAGCCTGATTTCCAGAGAACAACTACAAACAGATACTTTTGGGAATTGAGATGTTTAATATTCCATTTTTATGTTTATAAGGTCACGTTGTTGACTCTACTTATTTCTCCAAAGACTCATTAAGCTTGGTTAATATCAAAAGGTCTTGTGAGAATTTATCTACTGAAAGCAGGTCAGTGGGGTACCTGGGTGGTTCAGCTGGTTAAGGGTCTGGGACTCTTGACCTTAGCTCAGGTGTTGATCTCAGGAACGTGAGTTCAAGCCTCACATCCCTGAGATCAAGCCCCACGTTGGGTTCGAACCTGGGTGTGGACCCTACTTTAAAAAAAAAAAAAAAGAAAGAAAGAAGGGGGGGGGGAGGAAGGAAGGAAGGAAGGAAGGAAGGAAGGAAGGAAGGAAGGAAGAAAGAAAGAAAGAAAGAAAGAAAGAAAGAAAGAAAGAAAGAAAGAAAGAAAGAAAGAAAGAAAGAAAGCAGGGTGAGTTCCATCTCTAGGACAATATAATGAACAGGTTAGCAAAATGACCTGTGAACTGACCTACTTTAGAAGAAGCAGAAATCTCAGATAGGATGTTTCTTCCTACACTGGACTTTCTACTGGACATAAAGTAAAGGTTCAAGTTAATCTTTCTTAGATTTTAAGAGGCAGTATGCCATTAACTGATAGTTGAGCATTACTTAGGTGTAGATAAGAATGAAGAAGTTTCTATCTATTCTCTAATTATGATTGTTTGAATACAGTTGTGTAGAAGAGTAATTAATTTGTAAGAAAAAACACTAAAATATATCTCTAAAATATATGCTTGAAAAGAAACTTGTTTGTATTAAGCTTTTTGAAAATTTAAATTAGGGAAGATTCTGTTTGTATTATGCAGAGAAAAAGAAACAGAACTAAAAACTGTTTCAGGCATTTAACTTATTTTTGAATGAAACTTTATAAGTTTACTTGTCACTTTTTAGGTTATAAGTGAATGAAACAGATGCTACTTTTGAGCTATAGCTGTTCAAAGAAAATGACTGATAATCTACTTTGCAGAGGACAATAAATTTTATCTCATATGCAGAAAAATCAGGAAGACATTTTTACCAGTTTTACCAAAACAGCAGGATGAACTTCAAACTAATCTTTCTCTTTTAGCAAAACTGCATATAAAAGTGAGTGAATATAAGATCTTAAAATAATTCCCTAGATTTGAATAATATCTTTCTTCCAAGAGCTCAAAGCAATTTGCTTTATGTTCTTATTCAGTCGAAAAACCCTTCTGTGAAGATGTGCATTACATGTTAGGTAAATATGTATTTTCATTGTCACTCTATAAATAGGAAAATTAAAACTCGATAGATTAAGATTTATTGGCTCAAGATTACAGAGCTGAACTCAGATTTCCTGACTTCCTGATCAAATCTCTTTCTAAAGACTTCACTTAGTCTCTGAGCAGTGCAGAAATCCCCTCATCTCCTACTTGATCTCCGTGAATGACCTTAATTCCTTGTCATGTCAGGCAGGTGCCACGCTACTTTCCAAAACTAGATTCTTTCTCACTTCCGTATTTCCACCTGCGTGGGATGCTCCTTATCCCTTTCACGTATTCAAGTCCTCCTTCGGGTCCCACCTTACTTAAAAATCATCCCCCAACGAAGAAGCCTCAAATTTAGTTGGTTTAAGCAACAAAATGACTGTATGTAACCCATATGTTTGACCAGTCATGACCACGACCCTGGTGAACTGACCATATCAGCACATTTCAAAAGAAAGTACCCGGTTAATTTGTCCTCTTTGAGGGCGGGAACCTTGTCTTAGTCATCCTCACTTCGTACCTACTACATAAGGCCAGATACAGTAGACAGTGAGAGTAAATGCTTGCTGAGAGAAGATTGCTATATGTGGCCATGTTGATAGATTTTATATGTATATATAATTATGTATTAATTTATACTAATACATTAATGACATATTAATAACTTATATTAGTTAGCCTGCACACTTTGTATTATTTTAAGTATTACATTAATAACTTCATGAAACCTACATTCATCTGTTTCATAACAGAGAACAATACTGATTTAGTTGATGGCAAATAAAGCTGGCAATGATCACACAACTAAGGCTGGATCCCTATCCATGCAGCAGTGTCTTGATATCTGTCAACTAGATTATTTTTTAAGATATTTTATTTATTCGTTTGGTGCAGAAAGAGAGCACAAGAGGGAGTGACAGGCAGAGAGGGAGGGAGCAACAGGCTCCCGATTGAGCAGGGAGCCCGATGTGGGACTCCAGGATCATGACCTGAGCTGAAGGCAGATGCTTAAGCAACTGAACCACCCAGGCGCCACCGCCCCCCCACCCCCCGCCTCAGCTAGATTACGACTTTAAATGATGTGAGGAGTCTTTTTTATTTGTGCTCATTGCATCACACCATTCTCAGTCTCTCACTGCAATCGCTGTGGTTATTCCTCTTTCAACTCTTTGGTTATTCTTCACCGCATCCGAACCTTGTTCATATATTACCAGGTCCTCATGGGCTTTGGAGAATGGATATGAGCGTGGGGGCAGGTGGGGGCAGAAGGACGTGGCAACTGAGAAATCGACTTCCTCTTTCCAGCCACGGTCATGTTCCCTTTTCACATGCCTCCAACTCTTCCCTGAACTGCCAGACGTAAGACAGTGCTTTCGAGTTGGCGATGGGCTCTCTGCTTTACCCTATCATTTTACTTGTGGCTCTCTAGGTACTAAACAACGAATCAGGCATATAGTAGGTGCTCAATAACTACTAATTAATTCATCAGCTGCCTAGAAAAGGAGTGCAGTAGAGGCACTTTTGAAACAGGAGGAGTAAGAGCCAAGCTGACTGATGTCCATAAGAATTACTATTCATCTCAGGAATCAGCAATAGGATTGCTACTTCCAATAGTGCTCTTAAACTGCAAAAGCCCAATCCAACAAGCCATATTTGTATTTAGTTCAACCACTATCTATTCCATTCTTGTCATAGGGAAATAAGAAATACCTTTCAGTTGGGATAACCGAATCATAAACTTCCTATTTTTCCAACTCCTTGGCCTTTATCAAAAACAGAGCTTGTAAGAGATCTGGAGATCTTCAAAAGCACTGGAATTCATTTATCTATGAATAATTAAGAATATGTATTTAAAAATACGTATTAAGGGATGGAAGATCCCCCACAGCATAGAGACTCCAGCACTTGCATTTTAAAAACTGTGGTCATCAGCTTTAATTTACAAGGCAAAGCCTTCGAACTGAGAACTCATTGATTCTCTAGCTCTTCCTTTCCACTGTTCATTTGAAAAAAAAAAAAATAGGTGTGGTACTCTCTCACCCATTTTTATTAACATGATTTAACATTCATTAAACAACTCATGCATCTACCAGGCCTTGTTAGGGACATAGAACTGGTTTTGTGTTTCACATTGTCTTGCAAAGGCACCTTCTGAAACATGATTTGCTACTGTGATCCACAAATGGAACATGATTGTACCCTTTGTTTCACCTTAAGCCAAAGCAGCTCAAGTTAAATGCCAAGCTTCCCTGAGTTACAAATTTAGAAGCTCTCTGAGCTTCTTGCTCATGTGGTGTGTTCGCCCACTGCACTGGTTGATTAGCAATGCTCTCTCAGAGTGGTATATTGACTTCCGTGTCTGCTTATCATTTATCGTACTTATGTTCATTTTATTCTTAATCCCAATAATGACAGCTTTCATGTAACACGAAAGGAGAAAATAAGATTAATACCTTCTTAGGACACTTTTCACACCATGCACAAATACGCAGGTTTCTGGATCAAACACGTCTTCTCTGAATTTGTACTTTAGTATCATTATTATTATTATTATTATTGTTATTACTCTCATTCAAAAATGATCTGAAGATAACCATTTCTCCTTTCTTCAGGACTGGTCAAGCAATAAAGGTGACAGTGGGGTAAAGACAGTAAGAGAAAGGAGCTACAGGGTTATAGGATTTGCATGTCCAGGAAGAGAAAAGCAATGACAATGGAAAATCAAACCAGTCATTTAAGACATTTAAATCAAACCATTTTTAAGCCTAATCATTTGCAAATATATTAAAGATGTATATTCAGCTTCGGAATAATTTTGAAAGATTGTTTTGGTGTGGATATCCAAGAGCTATAGCAAGTTTGAATGAATTCTGACAGGTATAAACTTTTTTTTTCTAATGTATGTCTATTGGTTCAGAATGAACAGGATGGATGACAGGATTTCCTCCCAGGAAATTTAAAATTAGAAAATTTCCCTCCAAGCCTCACTCGGAGTTGCAAAGACACTTTTGCATGTTCTGTCACTTTAATGATATTTTGCCTTTTGCTCTTGGGCATGAAATGGTTAAATAGAGGGGGAAAACAATTGAGTGGCTGCAGCAAGTAGGGTGGGAAAGATAAGTGGATTTTTACTGATGTTGTACAAGAAATGTCATGGTGTTTATATTTCCAGTCAACGAAGGATGCCTTTCCAAGGGGAACTTGCTCAGGAAGTGATCTTTTCTGTGGAAGGTTGCAGAACAAATCTCTCACTCTGTCCCAAAATGGCACAGAATGCTCAGTTTAGACACAGAGCTGCTGAGCAAGCAAATCTCCTATAGGAGTAAGATGACAAAGGCTGCTCCTTAAAATGAATTTAAGGCCATTGCATTCCCCGTGATTAGACTTATTTGCAAATAGCAATGCGGACCATGAAACAAGGACAGGACCAATCAAAACACAGATGACATAGTGAAGAATTGTGTAGGAGACAGGCATGTCAGCAACACTGGAAGACCTGACCAGAAATACATAGACCGGCTCTTCCCAGTTCCCTAGAGAGAAGCACTAAAAATGGGTCATTAGAAGCACAGTGTATTACTTCCACAATGGTATATGTTTATGTTTAACTTAAGTCACAGTGCCTGCAATTCTCACTCCAGAGTGTGTGGGCAGACATTTTTACTTCGTCTAGTGGTGTTCCAAATGTTCAGAACAGGGCTTCTTAACCTTGGCCATAGTGACATCGTGGACCAGACAATTCTTTATTGTGAGTGGAATGCCCTATACATTGTAGAACATTTAGCAGTATTCCAGGCCTCTACCCATTTTATGCCATTACCAACCCCACAGTGGGGACAATAATAATGTCTCCAGACATTGACACATGTTCTGGGGGAGGGGCTATATGGAGACAAACTTGCTCCCTTTGAGAATCACTGACTGAGAGGGCTATATAAACCTTACACTAAAGTCAAGGCTCTGGCCAACAGATTTAAAAATTGTCTAGTAGAATTATGGATGGAGTCTTGGCAAAGTTTATTTCTGACTAGATATGCTCCATGTAAAAGACAGGGATTGATTTTTCTGCAAGAAGTATGTGCTCTAAGGAATTTCTTTTTGCCTCTGTGGAAAGGCTAACCTACAAAAATGCAAGGAACTGATTCGAGGGTTTCCCAGTGTCTTCGGATTGGGCTCAAAGTAAACATTAAACCTCTTATTTTAAAGAAGGTAAAGGGCTTTGGGGGGGGGGATGTTGGAACATACATTTATCTATTTGTTTGTTTGTTTATTTATGTATTTATTTATTATTTATGGCTCCTTCTTTTGTTACCAGTTAAGTACAAAGCCAATGAAAATAAAACGTTTTCAACTGCTTACCTAGTTAAAGAGCACTTTTAAAACTCATTTACTGCCTAGGCATTGGCCTTTGTTTATCCTAAGCATCAACATTTGGATATCGTTAGTCACTGATGGTTGTATATGATTTTATTATCCCCCAAAAAGGAAAAAAAAATACTGAAAAAATATCTCCAAAGACACTAGGCATTTCAGGAAGAGTTTATCAAATCAGGACTCTGGGGGGACAGCGATGACGTGGGATACTATCCTCGGCCACTAACAGTCACCCCTGTTCCGCTGGGTAACCAGGCGCACAGGTGTTTGCCCCAACTACTTATAAGTCTTGATTTCTGAACATTAATTGGGTCTTGTTCAAAACAGGTGGTCACACCATTAGTGGTTCTTGTAGTTTGGTTATTAACAAATATTAACAAATATTCACTTTTGAATTTTATTTTATTTTTTTCTGCTTGTGGAGAAGATAAGAAAAAAACCTGCTTTATAAATTCGTCTTATTGGCAAGGTGAGAAGCTAACTGACAGAGTACACATTATTTATGCACTTGTAATTCCTTGAGGGATAAGAGCAGCTTTGCAGAAGAATGTGCGTAGTTCATATGATCCCAGAGGAAAGTCATTTTATATTCACTTGGGGAGAGTGAGGAAGGGATTAGCAGAGGATAAGGTGAAGGCCAATAATGGGGTGGGAAACACTGGGAAGTTTGACATGACCGGAACATTAGAGAGCTTGTGTATGTCTGTGTTTGAGCTCTAACACTTGGTAAGTATTCTGCTCATTCCATCTACCTAGAACTTCAGAGATGGATCAAGAGATGAATTTACCTCCATAATATTTTTTTTCAAGAACATTAGTGAGTTGTCAAGGAAGACAAAAATATGTAGTCCTATATTCTGGTTGATTCATTGAATCTCTCAGAATAGGATTATTCTGCTACTATTCATAGTAAATGTACTATAAAATTAGGTAGTGTTAGATTGTCTTGTAGACCTGAAAGCTGAACTTTTGTAGTAAATACATTTTTTTATGTAGACTTTGAACTACCAACCAAAATTAAAAGTTCTCTCTCTCTTTTTTTTTTTTTTGCTATACAGCTAAATGTCCTCACATTTTCCTCATGCTTAGAAATCATAGCATTAAAATGCCAAGTGTTAGCTCCATAAGATTATTCCATATACAGAAATACCAGAGATTATTAAGTTTAATTCAGTACAATTATTTTAACAGAACTGGTTACTTTATTGATTGATAAAAACATTAATAATATAAACAGGTGGGGGTGATTCGATTCTAATATCCTATAGTCCAAGATTACCAACTGAGAAAATAATTATTCCCCTAAAAAATGGTCTGTGCTAATGTTGCATATTTCTGCTGTTCTCCATTGTCTTCAATATTGGCCACTGCCAGAGGCAAGTATTAGACAAGACAGACAAATGGTCTGATCTAGAATGGCAAATTCTATGTTTCCTTAATACGGTCTCCTGGAATGACAGCAGTTATGTATTTTTAAGTCTGCTCTTCCATTATGGCGATAAATGGTTATTTAAATACAGTCAGGTTCAAATTACACTAGTGGAAAATGCAGCAGGGAAAAGAATCAAAGACAAAGAACTTTTAAATAAATCTCCTCTCTCCTCCCACCATATGAGTTAATTTCTATGCCAGATGGCAGATGTTTATGCTGGTACTTAAAAGAAGTAAAAATTAAATGGATCTCAAAACTTAATTGTTTTTAGTTTAAAAATGCTCTAAGATAAAGGAAGGTTGGTGGGGATTTTATTTAAAATGATCTCCAAAACCCAGAATCTTAGTATATAATTTTTATTTGGAAAAAAATTAACTCTTAAGTAATTGACTGTTTTTTCAGTCTATTATTCAATTTTGATATTGTTTTTCAGGTAATTAAAAAAATGTAACCAATTTTTTTTTTCTAGAAGTGATTGCCAAAAATCTTCAAAGGACCATATTTTCATGTCCAATGATTCAATTAGCTCTTTAAAATTGAGCAATAAATGAGGTATTTAAACACTCTGAATCATTATCTGTGTCATAGTCACAAAAAGTTACCTATCCAAGACTGTTTTATTATGATGAGGATTAACACAACTAACAGAGAGCCTTCCTAAAACAAACAACTGCTACATGAGCAGCTCCAGTTTACCCAGACAAAACTGATCAACTTAACAATGAGAAACCTCTTCTCTTAAAAGCCTAGTATTATGGAGAAAAATGTCATTATTATGACATCTACATTTTTTTGCTGAAAAAAGGAAATGACCTAAGTGTTATATAGACATTTTCTTTCTTTTTCTGTAAATACATTAACTCTGATCAGAAATAAACCCTGCTTTCGATCTAAAATGCCAAATGAAGTTTTTATTTTATTTTTTTTTTTTAAGATTTTTTATTTATTTATTTGACAGACAGAGATCACAAGTAGGCAGAGAGGCAGGCAGAGAGAGAGGGGGGAAGCAGGCTCCCCGCTGAGCAGCTGAGCAGAGAGCCTGACGTGGGACTCGATCCCAGGACCCTGAGATCATGACCTGAGCCAAAGGCAGAGGCCTAATCCTCTGAGCCACCCAGGCACCCGCCAAATGAAGTTTTTAGCAGATATTTCTAAAAATCCCAACTGAAGAACAGCTAGGAGCCCAAATAACTCTAGTAATCACTTGATATCTTGCTTTTAGAAAACTCCCCCAAACCTTTCCTTTTGTACTACAAATAATATAGAACGATGGCCTATTTTGTATTTGGCCAAAAGAAAAAAAATCGAAAAAATAATATTTAGAAAGTAAATTATAATGAAATTTATTCTAATTATTAGTCATAGAAACTAGGAAGTCTGTAATATTTTTGAACATCTATATTTGGAACAATCAAATCAATTCAACAAATCTGAATTGAGCCCCAAAGATGAGCTCACTCTTTTCCTTATACAAAAATATGATTTTTGTGAAAGGAGAAATATAAAACAATCTTTTTCCTCCATTTGTTCATAATTTTTATGTGTGTGAACACATAGAAGATTTTAGAAAAAAATAGTTTAATTATCCAAGGCTAAGTTTCAGCTTTGTGTTTAGTTCTTGATAAAGCCTAAGTGAAAGTCCTGCTGAATTTATTTGAGGCAGACTTAGAGATTACCTAACCAACTACGGGCAGCTCAGTCTGGTAATCCATGTGACAATGACTTCCCCAGGAGGCAGCGCCTCTTTACAAGGATGACCTCAGCCTTAACAAATTTTGCCCATATTTTACTTGCAAGCAGGTATCCTTACTAGACTTGTTCTCTGGTCTTCAACAGGTAGGACACAAATGCTCTTGCAAGTCAGGCCTCGCTGCTTTGTCAGAGTGTCATGACCCTACTAGAGGACAATGGATGGGTCCATGAAATGCTGGACTGGCACCGATGGAAAAGACCATTCTGCATTTATGTAAGATAGACCACTGCTGAAGCTGCAGTGGCAAAGATAACCCAAAATATAATTACTTGAATAAAACAGAACTCTATTTCTCTCACGTGTAACAGTGCAGAGATAGGGAAAGGGTTCCTAACCCATAAATAGCTTGACTTCATCTAAATACCTTCTACTTTAGCTTCTCCTATCCCCTAAGGGCTGCTCATCTCACAGATGGGACGGTGACTCACCACCACCCCTGAAAAGATGAAAGAGGTAGAAGGCAACAATGTTATTGTTAAAGAAATAAGGTGGACCCTAAACGCATTATCTATCTGCTAGCCAGATGGAGAAATATAGTCCTTAGCTAGTATTGCACTCTGCTAAAACTAAGGATGGGGGTAAGGATTCTGTTCCTACAAGAAAGAAGGGGTAAATAGATACTGGGAGGAGGAGGGGGGGACAATTAACAATCTGTACCTTAAGCATTTAGTAAGTACTTTATAAAGTAATGCCTTTGATTAATTTATCCTCCAATATATATTCCCTGAGTGCCTACTTTGTATATAGCACACTAATAGGGCCTGCAAGGGATTTTAAATATATACCAGTTTTTGCCCAAAGGGAAGTTCTAATATTTTGAGGGAAATAAGCTGTATCCACTGAATTTCATCAATAAGAGTATGAATGATAATGTTGCTGACAATGTAATATATCAAGGATGCTAAATGAGTGGCGTGGAGGAGGTGTGATATTAGCCTTCAGTGTTCACTTCCTGATGGAAGACAGGAAGAGAGGCAGCAGCCAGCCCCTGGATACCCACTCTTGTTTTGCATTTTCACCCAATAACCAGGGCCCATACAAAGGCGGCCATTTTATGAATTTATTTTAAAGATTTTATTTATTTATTTGACAGAAACACAGCTAGAGAGGAAACTCAAGCAGAGGGAGTGAGAGAGGGAGAAGCAGGCTTCCCACAGAGCAGGGAGCCCGATGCAGGGCTCGATCCCAGGACTCCAGGATCATGACCTGAGCCAAAGGCCGACGCTTCACGACTGAGCCACCCAGGTGCCTCAAAGACGGCCATTTAAAACCATAAGAACCATACGTTTTATCTTTAAAAATGATACGTATGTATATGTGAAATTTTATATATACATCTCTGGCTATAAATTAATGAAGAGCCTGCTATCTTTCTGAGTTTTGACATAGATGTTGTGCGTCTACTCACCTTTTAGTTAAACAGCATCCGTTCTTCTTGTTAGTGAGGTTGAATCAATCAACTGCATTCTCTAATGACGGAAGCAGATGGAAATAGAATGAGCTTCAGAATCTTCCTCAAGGGCATTGTAGAGGATGCCGCACCCTTAACTGAAAATTGCTCAATTTTGCAATAGAGTTGGCCAATGTAGACATAGTCTTATATTTTGCCTAATTTTGAATTAATACTCAGGAACCGGCAGCTGACAATGAGCCTGAACAGTTGGTTTCACACCTGAGGCCTCTTTTAAAAGACCATTCTCATCACAGCCGAACAACAGGAGGATATATTAGAGGGGGAAATGAGCGCATTTTCTCTAAGACTACTTAAGTAGAGCTTCTCTTGAGCTAATTAAGATTCGATTCTATTTCAGAAACTAATGTCTGAAGCAGACATTCCATTGGGGAATTATTAATAAACGAAAGCAGGAGGTTCCAGAACACTCAAAATGGTACTTTTTTGCCTAGTGAATGTTTGATAAAAGTGCCTGTTGAAAACAATTAAGGAGACGATAGTATTTTAAACATATTATCAAATGTTCAAGGTGAATGATTATGGTATATAAAATTAGTAATGAGAACTAACAACTTTTAAAAAGTAGAATAAGTGATGCTCTTGACTCCGGAAAACATCCCTGATCCTCTTCACATTAAGCTTATAGGCTCTTAGAATTCATAGATGTCCGGAGGGAACAAAAGCCTGCAATCTGACTTTTTATTTTTTTTTGTCAGAATATATTGGCTATAATATGAATTCGAGTTCCAATTTGAAAGGAAAAATATTTAAATATACATATTAAATTTACATATTGGATGTGATGGTTCATGCAGCCCAATTCAAAAAGATCAGCTGTTCTAAACCAGAAAATGCTAATGTAACATGGAGGAAAATATTTTTGCCTGGCAACTTCAATAAGCACTCACAAGTTGTCTGAGTTGCACTCTGCGTTTTCCTATGATAAATTGCTACCCATAGAAGTAGTAGGGCCAGATAGCCCTGTCTTGCCTTTCATACAATGCATCTTTCACGTAGTCATGAAGGTAGATGTTACATTTACCTTCCAGTGATAATCAGGCTACATGAGGTTAGTGACTGCCAAAGCCCTTAGATTTGTATTTCACATCATATGACAATCCCAATTTTTTTTTTTTAAGGATTTTATTTATTTGACAGAGAGAAACACAGCCAGAGAGGGAACACAAGCAGGGGGAGTGAGAGAGGGAGAAGCAGGCCTCCCGCCGAGCAGGGAGCCCGATGTAGGGCTCGATTCCGGGTCTCCGGGATCATGACCTGAGCCGAAGGCAGTCGCTTAACCAACTGAGCCACCCAGGCACACCCCCCCCAATTTTTTTTTCAAATAAAAGAACTCTCTCTGTGGTGTTTCTCGTCATTTTATTTTAATAGCAGAAATAGGCATTCACAAAAGCCATCTGCCACCCACGATGGAGTCTCAGGGTCAGACAGCCTTTTACAAGTTGCATGGAACTGGGATTATCGGGGGGGCGGGGGGAGAAGTGATAGTCCTCAGTGCTACAAAATTGTAGGAAATGTTACATCTTTAGAAAAAAGGATGGAAACATCAAAATGTTCAATATCCAAGATTTCAGGGAGGTCATGTTTCAGCGCATGACACAAAAGAGAGTGTGTTAAGAGAGAGAGAAAAAAAGAGTTAATTACAGAACTCTTTTATCTTTGTTACCAGTTTCCATCCAGAGGAAAAGTATGTCTAGTTGGGCTTCTTGTAGTTCTCAGCAGCAGCTCATTCTGTTCCATGCTAATATAAACAGTATCTTCTGTCACCCCTTTAGACGACTCATTTGTCTGTCGTTTGAGTGGCTCGTGTCTAATGATCTCAAAACAGAATCTTTTCTTCTTCAGCATGATATCGAAACCTTTCTTAAATCAAGGTTGATGAATTTAAGACTAGATGACAGAGGTAAGCTGTACTAACTTCTTTGCCATGGCCAAGTTTCAATAATGACTTTCTCTTTATGTAAAACTGTTCTGTCAAAGTCCAATTACATAGGAGAATCCTTCACTTTTCATCCGCATCATTATGCTGGACCTAGTCAGCTGTTTGAAACTTTAGGGTTCTGTGAGGGTGAGAGTAGGACAAAACCCCCAAACTATTCATGAAACCATTTCTTCTTTTTCCAGGGCACAAAAATACACAGCATACTGCCATGTTCACTATGGCCATGTGAGTACTTGCCAATAAATATGCACAGAAAACACAAATGGATTGTGTCTTTAAAAAAAAAAAGTGATGACTATACTAATCAGCTTATTATACAAATTAATTGTTCTTGAACCTACAGGCAATTCAGTCTTTAAATAGGCACAGGTACTTTCAATAAAATAAATTTCTATTTTTACCTCCAAAGAAACTTCAGCAGTTAAAAATAAGAAAAACAAGACTATTAGTAATACATTCACTGAGAAACAATATGCAAACCAGAGAATTTTAGAGATAGGATGAAAGGAAGATTTGGGTCAGTCAGTTAAGCATCTGACTCTTGGTTTGGGTCATGATCTCAGGGTCATGAGATCAAACCTCCCTCTCTGTTCCTCTCTCTCTCTCCCTCTCAAATAATTTTTTTTTTTTTAAGAAGGAAGAAGGTTGAAAGGGTAGGATAATAACATCATTGGAAACATAGCCCATCACACTTTCTGTGCTAATAGCCTCAATCCACTTAATAATTTAGACCTGAAAATACAGGATGGGAGTAGATTTTAATCTGGTTCATCACACCTTTCCATAAGACACAGGTCCTTCAGAATAAAATGAATTAGAGCAACAGCGTCATGTTCTTCACGTTGCTTTTCATAACTGTTTTGAGTTCAACAGGATTCCACTTAAAATCAATCTCCTACTGGTCAGTGGGGCTTTTCTTTCCTGTCCAAGCACTCACCATTCCACCACCATTCATCTGTCCATTATCCACCACTGAAGTCAATAAGGAAACCGTCCAGGCTGAACGACTGGAACGATTGATACATCTGAATGGGCTGGTCACACACCGTTCTCCACTAGGAGGCAGTGTTGGTACAGGAGAAGGGATTTCTAGTTTGTTGTGACAGGTACACATGCACACAGGGGAGATAAGGCAAGAGTTCTTAGAATTTAGCAGTCAGATTGAGAATAAAAAGGACTTTCTCCTGGGTGGTTAAGTGTTGGGCTCTTGGTTTCTGCCCAGGTCATGATCTCGGGCTTGAGTGGGCTTCATGATCCCTGGGGACTCTGCTTGGGATTCTCTCACTCTTCTTCCGCCCCTCCCCCTACTCCGCACTCATGCGTGCACTCTCTCTTTCTCTCTCTCTCAAATAAATGAATCTTTTTTTAAGAAAAAAGACTTTCTCTTTGAAAACTCCCCTCTCTTTATTTGTAGAAGTCATCCAATAGCTTATTTAATTACAATACATTATATCACAGAGGACTACAACGCTATAGGATATGGAGGGCCCCCAAGATGGAAGGATCCTCAATATCACAGTCACAAGGTAAAACCTTGTACTGACTCAAGAACACTGGACTGACTGTCATGGGAGCAGAAACGGGTAACCATTAGATTAAGGTGCTAAAATGTTGAGGTTATCCATCACAGGAATGCCAGTGAGTATGGGTGTGTAGGAAGCCTGGGGATACCCCATGGTTCATGAAGGACTGCTTTGCCTTAATCTACAATGTAATTCCAACATTTGGTAGCTTGTTGGTTGCTGTTAGCCTGGACCTTTTGCAAAACACACTCAGTCCTTGCTTAATTATTATCATCAACTCTTGGATTTACATTTTTAATCATATCATTATCTGAAACCAAATCACCATGGGGTAAAAGAAATCATTTACCAGAAAAACAACCCATTTTTCCAAAGAAAGGATAACTTTTTTCTAGTTGCTATTAGTCAGGAAAAAGAAGGAAGATGAATCACGAGAGCTTTTCTTATCTATGGCATTAGATAAAGTAGGAAAAATCACATCGTAATGGGAGAAATGCTACTTGGCGTTTCCACTGCAGTAAGTGTTTCCTTACTGAATCAGAGAATTCACTAGGCACCGGGCTGTATGAGAAGTGCTTTACACAGACTCTTACTTAATTCTCATGACCTGTAAAGTAGGTGGTACTTTTATGCCCACTTTACAGATAAAACCTGGAAGAGTTAAGTAACTTGTTCACAGTCACATAGTCAGGAAGTGAAGAAACTGCCATTGGAGCCCAGGATGAGTCAGTGAAATAGCTTATTATCCTCTTAGCTTCTGTTGTCCCCAAAGCAATCCCACTTTATTTTCCTTGTTTTTTTTTTCTATTACTTTATCACTCCTATTTCGCTTTGCTATTAATTTGCTTAACATCCTCTTCAGCCCATTATCCACATCTTCCTCTGAATCTTCTCTTAAATCTTTCCCACTGTGCAAGTAGGTCAAATAATTACCAATACCATATGATTTAAGAGATGCCCAGAAAGCTTCCTGCTTGATAATATCTCTTCTAATGGCCTGCAATGGAACTTAAAAGTTCCCTTTTAAGAATGGTCTGTTAAAGTTAAGGGATGGCATCACCAGACATCTATTAAAATAGAGGCCCCTGTAAGTATTCGTGTATTTAATCATCCACTCAATAAACAGTTATTCAAAAAACAAACAAAAAACAAAGCCATTGCTATTGAATTCGAATTTAAATGTGAGATCATTTGGCAACGATGGAGCATAAAGAATGGGTTAGAAGTGAATAAGCTGGAGGTGATGAACAACAAAAACAATACCCAGAACATGAACTCTGTCCCCAAAGAAAGCTGATCTGAATTGGATGCTGTCCCAGGGAGCATGAGGCAGACTCAAGCAGAATGAGAACATCACATGGAAGAAGAAATGCCCGGGCAGAAGAGCGACCACTTGAAGTCGGGGGTAGATACCTCACAAGGAAGATAGGGGCATGGAAGAGAAAATGTTTAGCAGTTGTGCATTTTGACTAGACCGTCCTAAGTCCTGGGCAGTCCACATCACCTCGTGCTCCATGAACTCTAACCCTCTAGCCAACCACATGGCTCCTAGAGTTCTCTCATGCTCTCATTTTTCTGCTTCTGTCAGCGGAACATTTCCATGCCATGCTTTTCCCTCACCTTTTCATTGAATGACAATAGTTCTTTGAGAGGACATTTTGTTTTTCCTCCAAACCATCGCAAGGCGATACTATAAGAAACCGAGGCAACCCCAGGCAATCCAGACATATACGCTCCTAATAATAACTAACCTCTACTGAGAGCACACTCTGTAGCAGGCTCTGTACTAGACTCCCTACATGAACTATTTCATTCCACCTCCACATCAACCTTGTATATGAAGTTCCTTCTACTATTATCCTTAAGCTACTAAGGAAACTGAGACATAAAGATTGTATAACATTTTCAATCCACTTGGCCTTTTATTTCAATAATACAAGTTGGGGAAAAGTTGTGATACTCAGATCCATAAAATATGCCTCTTCCATAGTCCATGGGAATTCTTACTGCTGTTTTAGATTGTTTAAGCAAAGCTCCAGAGAGAACTTCCCCATAAAGACAGATGTGACCCAAGGCCATATTTGATGTAAAATTCCTGCTGGGCTTTATGTATACCATCAAGGTCATGAGGACAAAAGATGTCGTTGAGAAGCTGAGTTCCAGGATTCTTTGAGGTATTCTAGCAAAAACCTGAACCACATCCTGAATCAGATAAGATCCCCTGTGTTGATCTGACCCTTGATCTGACATTCCCTTCCCACCTCTGCACCATTTCTGATCTTGGTTGAATCTGACTTTGGTTGAACTGTATGTACTCTGATTAAATTAATCTGAAGTATAAAAATTGGACAGAAAGGTTTTTCATCTCATTTTCTTCCTCCTTCATCATACTGTGCCACTTTAAATGGCTCTATGCAATAAGTAATGCAGACACCCCCAACTCATGGGATTAGCAGGAAGTTTCTTAGAGGATGGTGTTATTATCCCCACACTTCTTGAAATTTTAATTTTCAAAGAGGTGGGGAATCCTCTAGAGTTTACTATGCATCATTTGAGAGGGAAGGAAGAGGGAAGTAAATGGAAGAAAAGGAACTGGTTAATTTGGGGAAAATAAACAATGTCTTCTTGTCATAAGGTTTTTAAAGATGTATTTATTTATTTTAGAGAGAGAGAGAGTGAGAGTGAGTAGGGGGAGGGGGCAGAGAGAGGGAGAGTCTTAAGCAGACTCCAAGCTCAGTGCAGGGCCCCACATGGGGCTGGATCTCGCCACCCGAGATCACGGTGTCCTGCACCAAAACTGAGAGTCAACGCTCAACATACGGCAGCACCCAGGTGTCCCATTATAAAGTTTTAATAGACTTCTACAGTTTTAGGCACTTTATGATCTGGTAATACTAATTGAGCCAGAGTTGTTCCCAAAGCTCCATAGGGCTCCAGGTATAAAATACTGTCCCACATGGCCTGGAACTGTTTAGATTTCTGTTAGAATTCTCAGCCTTCTCTCGCTGGCTCAGCGGGATAGGTCATATAGCTTCCCTAACAAGCCACTACTTACCACTGAACATGGAGATTTCAAGATGTACTTAACCTTGATGGAGGGAAACCTTGTATCTAATAAAGAGGTATAAAAATTCCGAGTTACTGCAAAGCACCGCAGCAGGCGAGCTGCAATTCCAGTCATACGAAACCTCTGTTTACAGTAAAATGATGATATGAATCACAATGACTCTCATATAAGGACTCAACTGCCGACCTAGTCATATTCCGTATATTTATAATATATAATTTCATTTTCATACAAGCTTATTACACATATTAAAGCAATACTTTTCCTTGTACAGCCAAGATTCATTGATAAAACAATGAAGTGAACTAACACCCTTCCTAAATAAAGTTTCACCAATAGCTCTGTATGTTAATGGACCTATTTCATTGTTAATGTGACTGACTGCTTATTGATTCTTGCAGGAATCCAGCAAGGGCTTCAGAGTACAATTTAGTTTGGAGAGCTCTGGGTCCAACATCTAGGCTCAATTACAACTTTCAGAAGAGGAGATCAATAAAATTTAAATTGCTTATGGTAATCACAACTTCAAATCATTGCGATCAGCATAAGCAATCTGCTGACCCCAGCCAAGCTCCTAAATTGAAACTTGTAATGAGTGGTCATTTAGTTTGGGTCCATTCATATTATTTTGGAGGCAGGTGATGAACAATTAAAGATCAGCCAGCACCTTCTCCGCACAACATTCCCATCTTTATTCCCAAAGTATTAATATGCAGTAACCCTCGGGTTCACGCTTTTGCACTTCTTTAATGGGTATTCTGTATGAATAAGCAATTATATTTTCTATTAAACAATTTCAGTGTAATTGAATTAGCAGTTATAATATTGCTAGGGCAAGCAAAAGCTTTCCTAGGGAAAAATTAAGTGATATTGGGTAGTGCAAATTAATTTATAGAACTGAAAAATGTAACCAATTAAATAGAATTGCCTTTGCTCCCCCCCCAAAATACAATTAAGCAGCACATTGTTTCAAAGAATATGTTTCAGAGCAATTTGTTTTCAATCATAATAGCTGTTTTTCATTCATTATGAAAAGCTGTCTATTATAATGAAAATTTCATAGGCAGTTTTCCTTGACAAAGCAGGTTGCAAGTTTAAACAAAGATAGCCTGCAGATTACTTTCCTGATAAGGAGTCACCTTAGAATTACATTTTAATAAATCATTGAAAATAAATCTTCTGCATTACAGCATGAAGGTTTAGAGAAAGAAAAAGCAAATAGAGAGAAACTAATCAATGAAAATCTCCTGCTGCCAATATAATAACAGATGGACGAATGCTAATATATAAAGTGTATTACACTCACACACACAGCCAAAAAGAAAAATGTAAGATAAATATCACGGAAGTCAACTGTCACAAATGAGACTTGAGTAATAATCCCATCTTTATCATTCATCATCTCCTGTGCCTCCTCCAAGCACTTGGCTGAATTATAAACCAGGGTATTTAGGGCACATTTGTAGCAACCTAATAAGATGGTCATCTTTAGATTACTACTCCTAAGGTTTAAAGCAGCTTACCAAGTTTTTCAAAACAAAGTAAAATGTAAATATATATATATATAGATGTAATATATATACATATCACATATAACATATGTCTGTATCTATTTTGAAAGGAATTTAAAACTATAGTTGGAACAATTGTAAATTTTTAATAAACATACATTAGTAAGAAGTTTTTAGTAAAAATATTTAGCAATACCAACGTCATTTCTATTATTAATGCTCAGCTCTGGGAAGCCTGGCACAGAAACTTTAAGTTTCTCAACATGAATTCCATAGAAAGAATGGTTTGGATTCTTTAGAATTCTTTGGATTCTTTGGATGGAATTTAAAAGATTTTCATGCAGGCGATGACAAGCCAGGTGTCTAACTTGGATGAAGTGAAGACTGACTGGAGGTCATTGTGGACCAGGGGGAGGTAGGACGTTAGTGGCTCCTGCATTAGTCCAGGTTAGAAGGTGGGCCCTTGAATTAAGGAACAAGTGGAGAAGGAAATGAATGCCATCAGTTTTCAGAAACAGAACTGACAGAATTTCACATCTGATTGGCTGTGGAGAGGGAGAGGACTTGAGAACAGCTGGAGGTTTCCACTTTGGAAAAACCAGAAGGCTAACAATGCTATTTATGAGTTAGGGAAGGTAGATGGAGGAATATGGAGAGGTGACTAAGTTCATATGTTAATTAAGAGTATTTCCAAAATACTGAGTTAGATGAATGTTCTTCCTGGGCCCTTTGCCTCTACTGAGACAGTTGTGATTGAAAATGGCATTTATTGCAGAAATAACTACTGATGCTCCTGAGGTAAGTTTCTCCTTTCATATTCCCCTCTCTTTTTTGATTTAGTCTGTAGGTTAGGCCTATTGTCTGAGAGGGTATGGCTTGTGTACCTCAACAGAATTTTCTTTTGCAACCAGCTAACACAGCTATCTTTGGGTTAGTACTAAAGTCTAAAGGCATACCAACAATTCTCTCAAAAAAGATAGAAAATGTTAGTATATTATATTTTTTAAATTCAGCCTCTGATATTTGATAAGCATAGCAAGTAATGGTTTGAGGCTGCAACAAATTTCATCTAAGACTTAGGAAATATTTACAAAAATTTAGACTCATTTCAAAGATGTAGAAATCAAAATTCTCCAATTGGGGAAAATATAGTAAAGCTAAGTATGTCCAGAGTTCATAGAAAGTTTAGCAAACAGTAATTTTTTTTATTTTAAAAATATGAAGACATCCTGGAGCCTAGTACAGTATCTGGCACATATCAGAAACTCAATAAACATGATATAAATCTGTTTATATTTGAAACGTAATGTAAATAGCTGCCCATTTATTTTAAATTGTCCATATATTAAGGCAGTTGTTCATACATGTTATTTCAAACAAATGAAGATATTCTGACATTTAGTAACTTGGGATAACTTTCCATACACTCATAAACACACACACACACACACACACACACACACACACACACCCCAAACTAATTTGACCAGCATCTATTTTGTTCCAATAACTTACTGCTGAAATTTTTATGGCTATACAATATTAATAATAGGGTTCACATTTGAAGTTTTTTAAATAGACAACTGTAAAATATATAAACTTCAGGGATAATGAATTCTTTCCCTGGGTTTCATGACCATTATAAACTTAACTTTCTTACACTTATTTCTGAAATTCAAGGTCTGATGAGGAACAGCAGTAAATAGCAAAGTATCTCTTTTTCTACACAAGGTTACCTTGTCTACCCATGCTCTTGCATAGATTACTTTTTAGTTGATGAGCCTTCTTGGTTCTGATGTTTCCCCTCATTCTTTAGTACCATCTGCTTTATCCCCTGAAGACATCCCTGCGCTAGTCAGCATTTCCGTGCACCCAATCCTTAATAAAACATAACTTAAAACTTCAGTTCACTTTATCCAACATTTATTAAATACCTGCCAAGTGCTGTGATAGGTGAAAAAAAAATCTGAGTTAAATTCCTTCTTGTATCATTTCTTCTTCCTTAGTGATATCAGTGGTTAAGAGTGATTGTTCTGAATAATCCAGGGGTCCTTTACTGTGTGACTTCTAACCCACATTTTCCTCATTTTAAAATGGAGATCGAAATAGTACCCACATCATAGATTTTTTGAGGAAAAAATGCAATATTGATAAACTATTTACAGTGGTCCTGGAAACAGAGTATGTGCTCAGTTAATATTGGCTATTATTCTCCTCTGCATGGATCAATTTTTCAAAGGAGCAAAATAGATTATTATAAGATTATGTACATTTGATACACTTCTATCCAGTTACCATCCTAAAAATCCAGTGAAAAATTTCTTTCTATGGCCAAAGAAAAATTTTAATTCCAATATATTTGTATATACTTATTCATCATTTCCTGTAGATCAGGCACTGCAGAAGCAAATATGAGTAAGACTTGTTTCCAGTATGAGATTAGGTTCAATAAACTCTTTTCCTTCGCATTTTTCCTGATGTGAGATATCTGACATCATTCTTTCCTGGTTCTCTTCAAATCTCCCACCTCTTTGTCTACTCAAATGCATTGATCATTTTTCAAATTAACTACAAATTTCATCAATGATTCAACTTTGACGCCTTGAACTTCTCCTTTATATACTCTTACCTAAGGAGCATTTTTATTCATATGGTGGCCATGTTTTCCAGTAGGAAAATTATATCTAAAATGATTCATCTTTGATCTCTTCTTCCTATATATCTTTGCAGGCTATTTGATGATACTGAAATCAAATATATAGGACAGCTCAGGGATACTGGAAAAAGAAAGAACGTCGGGGTCAAATTGACCTGTTTGGTTTCTAGTTACATAACTTCTTATCTGCATGGCTTTGGTCAACTTATTTGACATCTTCCTCTTTTCCTCATCTTTACAGTGAGAATAATTACACTCACCTTTCGAAGTCATAAGGGTGGGGGATAAATGAAGATAGTGAGGTAGAGGGCTTTGTACAATGCCCTTGTTCTCTAAGTGCCATTGGAAAGAGAATTAGAGATTAAGTTAGTGCTGTTTAATTATTTAGTATACTGTTCTTGTGAAACTTCCATAATTTTCTACATAAATGTATGAAATACTGTCTCCCAACTTTAAAATCTTATTTAACAATTTTATTTTCCCCTCAGAAAAAAATATCAGTTTCTAGATGAAATAATTTGTACCTTGTACACTATCAGTAAGTTGTAGCCTAGGTGATGGGAAGCACATTGTGTTTGGATTTAGGAATCTGAATTCCAGTCCCAGCCCTGCCACAGGCTATGTGATCAGTGGATGAGGTATTTTCATATGGGAACTTTAGAAACCCATATCATAAAATGTTGTATGAAACCCATCATACAACATATTATGATACTAAACGCTTCCGTTCTTTCAGGTGAAAACTTACGTTATGAGTTGAAGTGGGTCCCTCAAGACTCGTATGTTGAAGTCCTAATTCCCAAGACCTCAGAATGTAACCTATTTGGAGATGGGGTCATTGCATGTGTAATGTGAAGATGAGGTCACCATTATGCACACAATGCAGTAGATTAGTCTCCTGATCCAACAGGATCGGTGTCCTCATAGAAGGGGAAAACTGGAAATGGACATGCACACAGAGAAAATGTCATGTAACAACGAAGGCAGAGATCAGGCTCATCCTTCACAAGCCAAGGAATATCAAAGATGGCCATCAGAAGCAAGGGGAGAGGCACAAAGCAGATTCGTCCCCACAGACTTCAGAAGAGACTAACCCTATAGACACCTTGAACTTGGACTTGGAGTCTCCAAAAGTGTGGGACAACATATTTCTGTTGTTTAACCAATCTATTTTGTGGTACTTTGTTATGACAGCCCTAGGAAACTAATAAATCTTACTCTGTAATTAAGCAAAAAATGCTGAGCTTCAATTATGACATAAATATATATGCAGATATATGTATGTGTAAGTATAAATAATATAAAGTATACTATCTGACAATTCATTTGATTGATTTATCGTTTCAAGTGGACTGTTGACTGAAATACTGAACAATTAAACATTGAATTCAATTACTGAACATTAGAGTTTCAAATGCAGAAGAATATATTTTAAGGAAAAGCCTCAAAATTATAATGGCTTTTTATATCAGAACAGTCCCTAAATATATTACCGTCTCTTTGAAGTCTAAGAGGATGTTGCTATCTCTAAATTGCCTCTCTCGGTTTTTAACAACTCCCTAAATGGGTTTCCTGAGCAAGTGAGAAGAGTAGAAGACACCTTCTCGGTCAGCATTCTTGGTTCATATCACACTGACTCATGCTTCTGTGGTATTTTGATTTTCTTACGAGACTGCTTTTCCCATTTGCCTTGCATTTCTTTTTGTTTCCCTTTATGAGACTGTGAGCCCTGTGAACTTAAGGTTCAGAACACTTTCATCAAATCGGAGAAATATCAGTTTGACCATGGCCTACATAATAGCCTGTTATGTATCCTTTCATCCTAAAGAAAGCCCATAATTGATAATTGGGGCACGTTCCATCATAAAGCCTTCTTCCACAAAACTACCAGGGGACCACTTCTAATTCAAAAGATCTCAATTTAGGGCCAGAAAATTGAAATGACCTGTCATTCACCAAAACAGTCATAGAGGCTTCTATTAAGAAAATACCTTAGAAATATATTGAAAAGATTTTTTTTAGCTTTTATAAGTTGACTGTAATGATTAAGAACATGGGCTCTGGAGTTAAATTAGACTGTAGTTAAATACCACTTTTGCCACTTGAGTAGTGGGTGGCCCTGGGATCATGACACCAGTGTCCTCATCTGTACTAGTACTAACACCAACTTTGAAAGGTTGTTGTGAGGATTAATGAGCTAGAGTATGTAGAAGTACTTAACACAGCACTTGGAGACAGGTACTGACTAGACAGCACTCAGTGAAGGCTCTCAGGTGCATTCTTCTTAGCAGTGGCAGTAACATTGACAAGGCTGCCAGTTTTCAGTCATTAAAACAACGGAGCATTTCAATGGGGCCGACTGGGTGACTCCTAAGTGATTATAATCAAGGAAAACAGGTTCATTTGTATCTGGCCACTTCATACAGACACCATCTAACTTTGGCCTCTGAATATCAGGATGCAAATTTGAAAGCATTGACCAGTACAGGACACGTCACTGATGCTGTCTACAAGGACATAGGGCGCTCTCTGAGAAAGACTAATGTATGACACAGAGATAGAAGAGAAAATAGAGACATGCACTGCAAATGATTATTTTTAATTGAGTACATCATTGGAAGGCGAAGTAAAAACTTTGAAACTCTCTGCAAGCCTCAGGATTTTATACACTGCCCACGTTTAGTTCCTCTGTCAGACCTGCCATTTTATGTGTAATATAATACTGCTTAAGGTTATCAATCTTTAAAAAAGTATACCATTGCTTTATAGCCACTCCTGCTTTGCAATACAAATGACATAATTACTCGTTCTGGCTGGAGGGGGTCCAGTTCCTCTAGTTCATTTTTTAAATGCAAATCTTATTAAGTATTTTATCCTAAAATGGCTAATGCAAAAAGGGCAGTCCTAGACTAAGATGGACAACATGCCTAAAAAATAAATACTAGGTAAGTAATGAAACCTGAATTAAATCAGCGTAGTGGAAACTAAATTGATTACTTATTGAAATATGTTAACATGGTGTAATGGGTAACTGCCAAAGTCAGATATACAATAATATTACATGAATCATTGTCAGATAATCACAAAGGTTTATAAGAGCAATAAGAAATTTTAAAAGCTTTTCTGCCGAAATCTAGATGCTCATAAAAAAATTACAGACAGTGATCTGTATATTATGTAGTTCGGTTAAAAAGACCTCTTCGTTCTTCACAAGTCCTCCTTTTGCTTTTCTTCAAAATTCATAGCCTGTTGTCAAATAGAATAATGGGCAGTTTTTCTATAAGATCTTGAAAGAAACTTTTAGAAAAGCTAAATGCTTTGTCTCTGCTCAATTCATTTTAAGATTTCAGCTGTGCAACAAAGAAAGTCTTTTTGAAAATTCTTTTTAAAAAAACTTTGAAATGTGCAATACATACAAAAAGTATATTTTGTATATATGTGTACAGCTTAAAGAACAGAAAAATAAACAGCCATGTACATGCGTGCCCTAGCCTAAAAGAATATAATTTCTGTCTTTGGAGCTACCTGGAATGTCTTTTAAGATATTGTTTTCACTGAAGCTGTTCTGAAAATAATTGAATTAAACTGTTTGGTTGCTTTAAATGTATCCATTGGCTTCTAGAATGTATCCATTAGTACTTACAGTTTTTTTTTAACCCAGTTGTTTCAATGTCCAGCTCACACAAACGATTTGCAATGTAATTTTAAAAATTGAGATGTCATACTTCATGTATTTGTTCAGTGTTAACAATTAGAGAGCACTTCATAGCTATTGTTACTCTGCAAGTTATCTATTTTACTCTGCAAGTTATTTGCTAACTTAAAAAATATAATTCCCAATAGCACTTGGTTTCACAACATTTAAAAAGCAGTAGTGAAAAGCTGGGGCAGGAAATCAATCCAAATGCAAATAAATGTACTACCTTTAAACTTTAAATTTGGTCCTTTATGCCTCAGTTTCCCCTAAGATATATTTGAAAGATATACTAACGCCTTCCAGGATTGACAAGGTATTTGAGTATTTTGTCTGGCTGATCAAAGAGAGCTCAACAAAGAGGGGAAAGCCCATTGACTCCTGCTGGGAAGAAAGTGACTTCATTAGCACATCTTAGGGGTGCCCCTTTGAAAGTGTGTTAAATTGTGTTAACAGTTTGGTTAAGAGGTGGGAGTGTGACCGGTTTAAACTTGTCTCATTAACATACTAGTGTGATTCTGAGTTGGGTTTTGCAAGCCTGTTACAGTATTTCCCCATTCCTCTCCCTCAAATTCTTCACACTTTCTACTTCTCAGCTGCTGACTGTTATCAAGGCTCTGTTCTTGAGTGATTTCTAGCTGTGGATTCTTCTTTTGTTTCAGTCATCAAAAACTATTAGGAGCTCATTTTCCCAAGGAAGGGCCATTTCAATGTATTCTGCTATTCCAGCAACCCTTTGTCTTCCCCTTTGAAGAAATGAACCACCATGCTTTCCAGAGGCTGGCACTCAGAGAGGCATATTGCTTTATGTGATGAGAGATGTAGAAGGAGGCCCAAGTGACTGGACACACACACCCTAAGGGTTATCCGTGCAGCCAATAATTAAGTTCTTAGAGGCTGATTACTTTCTGTTGCTTAGATGCAAAGCAAACAGAAGTGTTGTACACAGGATAAAAGCCAAAGAGCTGAGTATGTGTAAACCTCTTTTGGAAGATTTATTACATGTCACAATGTGGCTATAACTTATTCTCATCTGTCCCTCTTGGCACTTACCAACCATGATGAAAATGGAGAGTCTTTACTCGGGGAACTCTTGACTGCATTACTATTAAATTATTTGCATATTGGTAATGCAGAGGAATCCTAGGATGGCATTTTTCCAAGTTTCATTACCCTAACCCTCACCACTCAGTAAGAGTTCCATAATTCCAAAGAGGTAGAGAGAAAGCAGTGGAGCTATTTGCCTTCTGAGTAGTTTCACTGCTAACTAATGAAGAATGCAGGTGAATGATGCTAGTTGAAAGAATGGAAGGATGGAGGGATGGATGGATGGATGGATAGAAGGACCCAATAGTTTATTAGCAGAACAAACTGTATGGTTGGAAGGGGGGAGGGGGGAATTTAAATAGATGAGAACAATTCTATTGCAAAGCCACAGAGCCCCCTATTGGTAACACAATATAGTTTATCTGGCTTATTACCTTTCTATTTGATGAACAGTTTCATCAAGGAGTATCTGCTATGTCACAGACAGACAATGACCATGAATCTTTCTCCCTCCAGTCGTGTACCTTTTGCTAACTACAAAGTATCCACCTGCATATGCACTACCGTATACTCCTTTTAACAACTAGACCTACATAGAGTTCAACATAGAGCCCACAGCATCATTATTTTCTCCGTCTTACTAGGTGTAAAACTACCAGTATTTTTATGAGCTATCTTCATCATTGTTAGCTTAACCTTCAAAATCTAACCTTCCCCTACCTCACTTACAAATGAGATCTAATTTAAAGTGAATTTCTGCCTTTCAGACCAATTAGGGTAATGTTTCCTGCTTTCCCCTTTCATTTAGAATCTTCCACCTTGTTCTTCTATCAACACGTTAATGCATTTCATTAGCAGAACTAGGGTGGCTTGTGGTAGGGTTGGGGAGAACTAAAGGTCTTCTGAAACCTTTAATAGCTTCCCAAAGCCACCCCCAGTTGAATAATTAATTATTTCAATAACAAGAGAATTAGCAAATGTGTATTTGCAAACTTCAACTCAATATCATTTGTATTGTTCTATGACACAGACTTCAAATTTTAAAAGTGTATGTACTAGGGAAATGCAGTCTCCAAGTCTCTTGAATCTGCTTTCAACTACATTTTTGCTCCAAATCTCCATCAACATGAAAATTCATCAGCAAGGTCTTAATCCTGCTCATGCTTAGTTGATGGCTAAACTAACCCTATCCTCTACATCTATCCCATTTCATAATGCTTTAGTCCAATTAGTCTTTAACTCAAAATTTATTCTTCTTAGAAATCTTCCTCACTGAATCCTAATCTTTGGCTCACCCACAAATCCATACAATCTTTTCTTTGTTAATTATACAAATTATAGAAAAATTCAATAAGTATTTGTTAATTAATCAAAGTGCAACAGAATGTCTAGATAAAATATTTACATTTCTGTCACTTTTTCCAGTATTTTCTGAATTCTCTTAGTCAAGTATCTTATAAATACTGTTCTTGGGTGCCTGGGTGGCTCAGTTGGTTAAACGACTGCCTTCGGCTCAGGTCATGAACCTGGAGACCCGGGATCAAGTCGCACATTGGGCTCTCTGCTCGGCGGGAAGCCTGCTTCTCCCTCTCTCACTCCCCCTGCTTGTGTTCCCTCTCTAGCTGTGTTTCTCTCTGTCAAATAAAATAAAAAATGTGTAAAAAAAAATAATACTGGGGCGCCTGGGTGGCTCAGTGGGTTAAAGCCTCTGTCTTCAGCTCAGGTCATCATCTCAGGGTCCTGGGATCGAGGCCCGCGTCGGGCTCTCTGCTCAGCAAGGAGCCTGCTTCATCCTCTCTCTGCCTGCCTGTCTGACTACTTGTGATCTCTCTCTCTGTGAAATAAATAAATAAAACCTTTAAAAAAATAATAATACTGTTCTTCCCTATTTTGTTGTTTTAAAATTTTCCTCTCTTTAGCCTTGCATAATCTTCCTTGAAAATCTCAATAAGTCTCATAGTCTCTTTAAGCTACTAGCACTATACAGATGATTCCCCATGCCTCCTCACCATTTTCATTAGGATATACCAGAATTTCCTCCAACTCAACAAATCTATTTATTTGGCAATCATTTATTAAGAGACTTCTGGTTCTGGCCATGGTAGAATACCTCATTTTGTAATTAAATTCCCACCATAAACAACTAGAAAACTTTGAATATATATATATACACACACACATATATATGTGTGTGTGTATATATATACATATAAGAACTGCCTTTAGGCATTTGACAGCAAGGCTCCAACCCATGAAAATAGTCAGGCTCATGGGGGAGCACTATAACCACCTATCAGGACCTTGGACATCTCCTGATCTTATGCTGAGAGAGCTTCCAGGATATTTCTCTGGCTGAGAGTAGGAGCTGAGAAAGAGTATAGCATGCTCAACCAAGTCAGTTCTGGTATTGCAAGATTAGGGCCCTTGCTGAGAAAACCTGGGATCCTGACATAAGATGGTCATCTGCATGGATGACCTTAAAGATTTTCCCTCCTCCCCCAAATCCTCTGAATACTTTGGTCCTACAGAGCTGGCCTTTTCAAGAGCTCTACTTCCTGCATATGGAGAAACATTGTAGAGTCCTCTCTCCCACAGGCAAGAGGGTTACCTTCAGGACTTTGCCCTCCATATTCCTTTCTACATGCCAGGCCAAAATTAGATTTAAGTCATAGCAAAAGTCAAGGATATACCAGGCCTGATTAGTGAGGAAAGGGACTATACTCAAAGAAAAAAAGAAAGAAAGAAAGAAAGAAAGAAAGAAAGAAAGAAAGAAAGAAAGATCTTCAATAATTAGCCAGCATACATGGAGAAGAGCCCATGCAGAGTACTCACAACTGAATTTTGAGGATTCTTGATCAAGAGGTTCATAAAGCTAAATAAAGGAGAGTTTATTAATTTAGAAGCATTCTCTCAGGTACGACTTTAACACTCAGCAAGGACTCCAGAGGATGATGCAGATTTATTGTTACAGTGTCTTTTAGAAATTTAGAGAAAATGATGGCCCATGATAACTGAAGTTGCAATGCTTGAATTGCCCTGACACACAATGGGGAAAGGGATAAAGAGCTGCAGGGAATTGGGCATGTTAGCATGTCTCTATTACATGAGACCAGAAGACCCACTAGAGGATTAGGTTTCAGAGATAATACCATTCAACAAGGCCATCAGGAACTCACTGGTCTGAGGGATACCAGAATCAATAATAAGTTCATTGGTGGCTCTATTCCTCAGGCCAAGGTGGACACTAGATCCTGTCACAGAATGTGGTTTGCTAATGGTAAGGTTTTACAAAACACATGAGCTCCAAGGAGTGGAAAACAAGTTCTATGGAGACTCGGGGGGAGCTTTCAGTTCAGCAAAGTTTCTGAGACTTAATCATAAGGGCTATCCTAGGACAACCTCACCAAAGTAAAGACTCTTTACTGTATCTTACATTGCCTGCCACAAAGATGGAACTGCAATACTCAATTGACCTCTTTGGGTTCCAGGAACAACACACATTCTACATCTAAGAAGACTGCTCTGGCCCATGTAGTAAGGATATAGTGAACTGATAGACTTGGAAAGGGTCTGGAACAAAAAGATCTCTACGGCAAGTCCAGGCTGCAGGAAATAAAGCCTGCAGTTTGGAACTTAAAATCCAGCAGACTTTATGACTGCAGAGGTTTCAGCAGTGTAAAATATGCAGTATGGATTTTATGACAAATTCCAGTGGGAAAATCACAATTCAAGTCACTAGAGAAGCCATACTATCTGCAGAAAGAAACCAAAGTAAGATAAAACAAAACTATATTCCCTTAAATAATAAAAATAAAACCCCCAGCTTCTGGCATGCTACTACATTCTAGTTTATCCATTAGTCTGTCTAAAACTTCCTATGAGCTCAATTACATTGGACCCACCAAATCATATAATCAGGTGGTCCCAGCAGTAATCCAGCATAAATTGAAATCATATATTTTAAGCAGAAGCAGAAGGCTTGAGTGATCTGTGTGAACAAGCTGCCCAAAACCACATGCCACTCAACCATCGTTGTATCAGCATCTTTCCTTCAGTTAATACCAATGGCCATGTAAAGGATACCATATAATCAGTTAAAGAAGGGAAACAAAGCCCAATGGATGCATTGACAGGGTTAATGGAAGGACTGGCTTTATACCTGTGATGATCAGTGTTGCATGTCAAGTTTGCTAGGAGTGATAGTCTGTAGTTTGTCCCATTAATCTCTTTTTTTTTTTCCACCCTAGAAGAGACGTCCATTGGAACCCTGAAGGAGCTACCCCCTAAATGTATAAAAAAGTGGATCCCTGTATAATGCAAGAGGCAGATAAGTGTAGTCATGGAGAGGAATCTCTCTGATCCCTCTTTGAGGGGAACCTGTCATTCTGTTATATTGAGTATGGTTAACTAACGACTTCCACCTGCAATGCTTCAAGGATGCACTTCAACATTTGAGCCAACGCTATGTTTTTGCCAGGTGGCTGAAACTAATGACTAAGCAGAGCAGGGGTACTCTGACATGGCCATTTCTCACTAACATGGGACTCCTGAAATGGGCAGCATTTGCTTCAGAGCTCTCCAAAGAGTTAGTCAAGGCTGAGTCAGATTTTTATCATGGCAAGAGGTTCTTCTTGCCCAAGTCTTTTTCTTTCCTAATTTCCTCTCCCAGATGTCAGATCAGTCTCAGATCTGAGAAACTCTCTTTCTACCTTTCTATCTTTCACGGAAGTTACCTACTCCTCCCATCCCCCATAAACACTGTGTGTTCCTTAACCCTGCATCAATGTCAGACACACTGATGTGGAGCCCAGAAAACAACTTCAGAGTGTTAAAGGAAACAACTGCTAAAATCTAGCATGCTATCTCCAGTGAAATTATCCCTCAGATTAGAAGGTAAAATAAAGATGTTCTCAGACAAAGGGGGAAAAGCTGACAGAATGTGTCACTCACTAGTAGCCCAACATTACAGGAAATGCTAAAAGATTACAGGAAATGCAGGTTTAAGAAAAATAATCCAAGATAAAAACAGGAAGGGAAAAGAAATAAACAGCTCTGGAATGGGTACATATATGGATAAATGTGAGACTACTGACTATTTGGAGCAATAACCATAATATGGGGTTTTTAAATATTAGAATTAAGAACATGATAAAATGAGCAAAAAAAGATGAAGTGTATTAAATGGAATAAACTGGTAGAAACATCTTGCATTGTTTAAGATGTCCTAAAAGTACTATTTTAAGGTACATTGGAATAAATTTAAAAAGTAATTTCTCAGGTAACCACAAAATAATAATACTAAAAGCTATAAACCTCCAGGAAAAAAAGTCAGTAAAGGAATAAGAAAAATATCTAATCAATACAATGGAAACTAGAGGAAAAAAGATTATGTAACAGATAACAGATGGAACACAAACAAAACCAAAAAGTCAGAATTAAAACCAAAAGATGTTAGAGTTAAGTCCAACCATGTCATAAATAAAGACATAAAAATTGACTAAGTATTCTTATTAAACCCATGATTATCATGTTGGAATTTAAAAGATCTAATTGCATGCTGTTTATTAGAAGTACACTTTAAATTTAAAAGTAAAGCTAAGTTGAAAATGAGACAAAAGAAAAAAGAACACTTACCATAAGAAAGATGCTGTTACCATATTAACATTAGACAAAGTTGCATTGAGTGCAAGAAATGTTACAACACACAAAGAAACACTTTATAGAGATAAAAGTCTCATTCAACAAGAAGATATATTAGCTTAAACTTGTATGGACCTAATAATGTAGATTCAAAATATACAATGCAGGAGTTAATAGAACTAAAGGAATAATTGCACAATTGCAACTGGACATTTAAACACACCTTTTTCAGTAATTGAGAGCATAAACAGATAAAAAAAATTAGTAAGGATATAAGATTTGAAAAATATAATACACCAAAGTTTCAACTGATGCATATAAAACACTACAAGCTTTCAATCCAGTTCTCTCAATAACTAATAGAACAAGTAGACAAAAACCCAGAAAGGTAGACTCAGAATAGCCAATACAATACTGAAGGAGAACAAAATTAGAGAACTAACACTCTCTGACTTCAAAACTTATTAAAAAACTACAGTAATCAAGACAATGTGGTATTGGAGAAGGAACAGATAATGGATCAATAGAACAAAATAGCCCAGAAGTAGGCCCACATAAGTACAGTTGACTGAACTTTAACAAAGAAAAAAGGCAATTCAAAGGAGAAATGGTAGTCTTTGCAACACATGGTGTTGAAATAACTGGACATCCACGTGTGGGGAAAAAAAAAAAGGAGAGAAAGAGAGAGAGAAAAGAATTTAGGCACAGATATTATATCCATCTCAAAAATGGATTCTAGACCTAAATGTAAAATGCAAAATTATAAACTCCTAGAACATAACAAAAAGGGAAATCTGGTAATCTTGAATATGGCAATGAATTTTTAGATAAAACACCAAAGGCATGAGTCATGAAAAAAATTGATAAAGTTGAATTCATTAAAATTAAAAACTTCTGCTCTGTGAAATGCAATATCAAGAGAATGGAAAAACAAGCCATAGATTGGGAGAAAAAATGTGCAAAAAACCACATCTGATAAATAATTATTATGTGAAATATACAAAGAAATTTTGAGTTTTTATTTTTAAAATGCGCCAAACAGAAGACATGAACCGACAGTTCTCTAAAGAAGACTTACAAATGGTAAGCAGATACATGAGAAAATGCTCCTCATCACTTGGCATCAAGGAAATATAAATCAAAACCACAGTGAGATACCACCTCACACCAGTGAGAATGGCTAAAATTAACAAGTCAGGAAACAACAAGTGTTGGTGAGAATGTGGAGAAAGGGGAACTCTCTTAAACTGTTGGTTGGAATGCAAGCTGGTGCAGCCACTCCGGAAAACAGTATGGACATTCCTCAAAAAGTTAAAAATAGTGCTACCCTAAAACTCAGCAATTGCACTACTGGGTATTAACCTCAAAGATACAAATTTAGAAATCTGATGGAGCACCTGCCCCCCAATGTTTAAAGAAGCAATATTCACAATAGCTAAATTGTGGAAAGAGCCTGGATTTGCATCAACAGATGAATGGATAAAGATGTGATATGTATATATACTCATCATAAAGATGTGATATGTATATACACATATCACACAAAAAGATGTGATATGTTATACACACTCATCATACACACACACACACTATATATATATATATATATATATATATATATATATATATATATATATAGTGGAATATAATGGAATATTACTCAGTCATCAGAAAATGAAATCTTGTTATTTGTAATGATGGGTATGGAACTAGAGGGTATTATGCTAAGCAAAATAAGTCAGTCAGAGGAAGACAAATACCATATGATCTCACTCAGATTCAGATATGGAATTCAAGAAACAAAACAGAGGAACATAGAGGAAGGGAGGGAAAAATAAAACAAGACAACCAAAACATAATCAGAGAGGAAGACAAACCATAAAAGACTCCTAACTCTAGGAAACAAACTTAGGGGTGCTGGAGGGGAGGGGGCATGCAGGGATGGGGTAATTGGGTGATGGGCATTAAGATGGACATGTGATATAATGAGCACTGAGTGTTATACGCAACTGAGGAATCACTGAACTCTCCCTTTGAAACTAATAATACATGATATGTTAAGTAATTTAATTTAAATAAATAAAGTGCCAAAGACCTTAAAAGACAGCTTACCAAAGAAATTACATAGATAGCAAATAACCACGAAACACTGTTCTATGTGATGCATCTCCAATGGAATGCAAATTGAAACAACAATGAAATACCATTCCAGGCAAGTCCCAAATCCAGAACACTGACACCAAATGCTGGCAAAGATGTGGAGCAACAGAAACTCTTTCATTGCTGGTAGAAATGCAAAATGGCACAGCCTCTTTGGAAAACAGTTTGTCGGTTTCTTAACAAAATTAAACATACTCTAACCATACAGCCCAGTGATTGCATTTCTCGTTATTTACCGAAAAGAGTTGAAAATTTATGTCCATGCAAAAACCTGCACATGAATGTTTATAACAGCTTGATTCATAATTGCCAGAACTTGGAAGCAATCATGACGTCCTTCAGTAGGTGAATGGATAAATAAACTGGTACGTCCAAAGAGTGGAATGTTATTCAGTACTAAAAATAAAAGCTATCAAGCCATGAAAAGATGTGAAGACATTTTAAATGCATATTACTAAGTGAAAGAAGTCATTCTGAAAAGGCCTCATACTGTATGACTCTATGTAACATTTTGGAAAAGGCAAAACTATGGAGATAATAGAAAAGATCCATGGTTGCCAGGGGTTGGGGAGAGGGAAGAATGAATAGGCAGAACAAAGAGGATATTTAGGGCAGAGAAACTATTCTGTATGTCACTAAAATGGTGGATATATATCATTCTACATTAGTCCAATCTATGAATTGTACAACATGGAATGATTCCTAATGTAAACTGTGGAGTTTGGGTGTAAAGGATGTGTCAGTGGAGGCGCATCACCTGTAATAAATGGCCCACTCAGGAGTTGCCGTTGGAGGAGGATGGGTATGTGTTGCCATAGAAGGGATAAAGGAACTCTTAATTTGACTCCATTTTGTTCTGAACCTAAAACTGCCCTAAAAAACAAAAGATATTTAAAAGAAAAAAAAAGTTAATTGCTCCAACCTAAAAAAAAAAAAATCAATAAGAATAAGATTTGAAGAACTGACAAACTAAATTTATCTAGTTAACATATATAGAACATCAGATGCAACAACCACAAAAAAGCATATTCTTCCATAGTGCACATAACACATTTACCAAAATAGACTATGTTCTGTTCTTAAAATAAGCCTTGACAAATTCCTAAGGATTTAAGTCACATTCTGATCATTGAAGTATTACATTAGAACTGAAAAACAGATAGATGACTAGAAAAGTCTATAAATATTTAGAAATTAAGCAACATACTTATAAGTAGGTCTAAATTCAGAGAGTACGTCACAAAAGAAATTAGAAAATATTCTGAGCTAGGGGGATGACTCAGAGGGTTAAGTCTCTGCCTTCAGCTTAGGTCATGATCTCAGGGTCCTGGGATTGAGGCCCACGTCAAGCCCTGCATCAGGCTCCTTGCTCTGGGGATCTTTTTAATAAGTGGTCTGCAGCAATTACATATGTCTACGGGATATAACAAACCTCAAACCTTTCTGCACATCGTAAAGAAAAATAAGTTTGAAGTGGATAATAGACCTACATTTGAAAGTTAATCAAATTCCTAGAAGAATACAAAATAGTATCTTTATAAACTTGGCTGAAGTAAAGATTTCTCAAAAGGACATAAAGAAAGCTAATAGATAAAAGAGCTGGACTCCATTAAGAACTAACATATAATTCCAACAAAGGAATTATATCCAGATATATAGAGAACTCCAAGAAATCAGTGGGAAAGACAAATGACCCAATATAAAGTGTTCAAAAGAACTGAAAAGGCAGTTTACAAAACATGATATCCAGGCCAATACACACATAGAAATTTGTGGGACATTATTAGTCATTAAAGAAATGTGAACTCCATCTACAAGGAAGCATCACTATAAAACCATAAAATGGCTAAAATCAACATCTGACAATATTAATTACTGGCAAGGATATGGAACAAGTGGAACACTCATATTTAGCTTTTGAGTGTGTTAATTGGCCCAGCCAACTTTAGGAAGTGATAATATGTTGAAAAACTAATCCTATACTTATCCTATGTTCCACCAATCCAATGCCTATGTATATAATCAAGAAAATAGTATAAATGTCCATGAAAAATAATAGACACAAAAATGTTAATAGTAACTTCTCCATTACTACTTCATTACAGAAATTTAAAACTATGAATAGTCCACATGCTCATGAAGAAGAGAATGAATAAATGTCATGACATATTTATGCAATTGGTTTCTATACCACAATATAAAAGAATGAATATATAATGGCATGGATGAATCTCCAAAAGGTTGTGCCAAAGAAAAGAAGTCAGATACAAAAAAAGTAAATATGTTTGACTTCACTTATAAAGTCCATATGTATTTCAAAACCAGTAAAATTAATTTGTTGCATTAAAGTTAGAATAGAAATTACCTCTGTGGTGGGGAGAAGGTGTTGATAAGGAAGAGGCATGAGGGAACATTCTGGGGACTTGGAATCATTCTATACATGCATCTGAGTAGGGATTACATAGAGGTATACAAATGTAACAATTGAGCCCTACACTTAAGGTTTGTATATATTACTATATATATTTATAGATATATTTATATCATTTCTCAATTTATATTTTCAATTTATTTATAATAAAAATGAAAACACATATACAAACACATATGTAAACATATGCAAATGGCATTCGATCATTATTCATCGCTTGTAATATGGTCGCCACTGCATTTGAAGTCAGGACTCAAAAAAGTGAATGAACATCCTAGCCCTCCGTCTGGTGGTGGTTGTGAAGATAGGTATTTGAACAGACAAATCAGAATATCATATCATAAATTCTTTTCAATCATTATCATATTGCTGTGGAAATAATTACGATGACGACAACCAAGTCTTTGGGGACTGATGGAGAAGGCTTCACTCAAGAACCAATTTTGAGTTTGGAATTTTATTTTTTTATTTTATTTTATTTTATTGAGCTTGGAATTTTAAATGAAATAGAAATGTTCTGGAAAAAGAGAAAAATAGGGTAGGTAGAATTTGCTACTTCAGATAGATGGAATAATATATAAAAAGTCAAGATTCGGGGCACCTTGGTGGCTCAGTCATTAAGCATCTACCTTCGGCTCAAGTCATGATCCCGGAGAAGCCTGCTTCTCCCTTTCTCACTCCCCCTGCTTGTGTTCCCTCTCTAGCTGTGTTTCTCTCTGTCAAATAAATAAATAAAATCTTTTTTAAAAAAAGGCAAGATTCAGGGGGGCGCGCCTGGGTGGCTCAGTTGGTTAAGCGACTGCCTTTGGCTCAGGTCATGATCCCGGAGACCCGGGATCGAGTCCCCATCAGGCTCCCTGCTCGGCAGGAAGCCTGCTTCTCCCTCTCTCACTCCCCCTGCTTGTGTTCCCTCTCTTGCTGTGTTTCTCTCTGTCAAATAAATAAATAAAATCTTAAAAAAAAAAAAGGCAAGATTCAGGAAAAATAAGTAGGGTTGATAATTGCTAATGTAATTAATGACATGGAGTATAGCCCGATTACCAAGGACTAAATAATTTTACATTAGTAATTCCTAGGCATGAGTCAGAAAATTGTGGGACTGTCTAAATCATCTTGGAGGCTTCCTTAACATGCACAAGTTACTGCAGAGAGTCTTACATACCTCTTTACCTTCCACCCCCTCCGCCTTGACAAACCTTCTTAGGTAGCCACTGTAACCAACGGGAGTACATCAAATACCATCAGTGTTTGGGGACAGAAAGGAGGAAAAATTGAGAACCACTGTTTAGGACAAGGCTATGGTAAGCCAAGAAAGGAAAAATGAGGCTCTCATGGAAGGTAGAGGCGGAAATTTCAAGCTATTTCTGAATAAAGGTAATAGCAGTCAGAGTCTGATTGGTGGGTCCAGACAAAGCCACTCTTCTAATTGGGGAAGATGTTATTCTTGTATATTTCTTGTATATTTCTGGTTTCCACCTTGTTACCAAATTGGGCTAGACATTTCTGAAACACCCAGTTCTTAATAAACAATGTTACATGAATTATAAATGTAGTGAGACTCTTTCTCAAAGCATATATTCTTAATGTTCACCATGTTCCTTTTTGTACCTGAGAAAAGCAACTCTCAAACAGTCCTTTGGTTCTGTGGCAGGGTTTCATGCAATATAAGGCAGATATAAATAGTTTTCTATGTGGCTTTTTTACATGTCTTACTTTTTCCCTGCAATTTATGCTATCCTGAGAAGTTGGAGATTCCTCACCTTTCATCTGTAAAATATTCTGTGTTGTCAGACTGTTTGAGCAGTACATTTGAAAGGCTTTCATGTTCCATCTTTCCTATTAAAAATCTGCACCCTGAATAAATACTGCCCCCAGTAGTTAGTTAAAATAGTATCCTGCCACCTTTCACCCCTTTTGCTCACAAAGTAATCTAAACCTAGCACACTAAGGGAGAGATCAAAGTGATGTTGCTGTTTTATGTACAGTAGGTGCAGCTGGCTCATTTGTGAGTTACCACTCTCTAGGGCACAGATAAGGCATGCAAACTATTGTGGCCTTTCACCCATAAAATCGAGTTCATAGTAAAATATGTGTGATGTACAAAAGAGATAAATAAGAAAGAGATGTAGAAATCAACATAAAGAGAGAAAAGAGGCAGAAACTCGACAAGATTTAAACATTTTCTAGATATTAAAATGTCACAGTACTGATAATGAATAATTATGACAGAATTTAAATTTCTTTATGTGAGCTACCATGGGAAGAGGCCAAATTATCCCCATCCAATGAACACAGACAGGGCATGATGTCACCTCTATTCATATGTTAACCTCTAAAACGACCCCGCTAAGCAACTTCTGAAAACTCTTTTCTAAATTTGAACCTGATTTATCTCCCAAGTTATGAGCTTCATCACCAGAGAGTCTAGTTCAAACATCAAACATTGTTCTTCGAAGGAAGAAAGTAACTCCCCCACTGTCAATGTAATTTTATCCCAGTGGCTGAGGATCACATTTTCCAGTGTGGAGCACATTTTGCTTTTCCTTTTGTCCTCCTCTCCTTTTATAGAAAAATCACATTAATACCAGCCAGGATGGGGAATGCAGATGTCCAGCCACTTCAGTGAAATTCCGTGAGGGAAATGGCAGGTATGACTAAAGCAGGCAATGTACTTTTCTTGCCATATTTCTTTTGAGGACCTCTTCAGGTTTTTGCCACATAGTTGATTTTATAAGCTGTGGAGCACTGCACTATATTTAGCACAATATTGTCTTCTAAGAAAGGCAAAAGGCTTAAAAAAAAAAAAAGAAAGAGAGAAAGAAACTACGGTACCATAGAGGTAAAGCCCAGACCTGCCAAACAGTTTTAAAACTATGTGAACCCTATGAGGACAAGCCGGGTCCTAGAGGAAAGACACTCAGGGATACTTTAAAACATTTGATCTGGGTCTTTCACTTTCTATGTGACATGCTACCTACAAGTCACCTTCTGATAAAACTCATGGAAAAGTAAATCTGTGGGGGGTTTATTTCTGTTTATTCGATGTTTTACTGTCTCTTGTTTCTGCACTCACTCCTCTTTTCCAAACAGACTTTTTGATCTCTTGCCTCAGACCACATTTGCAAAAGGATGAAACGGTGTGTTCCTTTTCTTTAAAAAGTGCCTAAACTTTTGGAAGTGATCACACTAAGTACTGTGGACAGGGAGAGAAAAGAGTGGTTTGCCTTTAAGGATGACCAAAAGGAAGAAGAAACTATATCTCTCCATCTGAGAAGCCTGAGGTCTCCAGAGTATCAACAACTTGAAAGTCAACTTGTGCCATTCATTCATGGGTATAGGACTGCAAAGTATTGGGGTTTATTCTGTGAAGAATTTCTGGAAGCCCCTGAACCCTGTGCATAGGCTAACCTTGTTTTACCAAAAATTCAAGTGTCACCAGGTTTGAAGAATCAAGAGCCAAAGTTTCAGCCTGTCATAAAGGCTTCTCTACCACTCATTTCAAACAGACTTTTCGGACCATTACCACTGACTCCCAAACAGAGAATCATCCCTCCAGACAGCCTATATGTTTTTCCCAGAGCATAGCTGTTTGCTGCTTAGAGTCTTCCTACTTGAATTTGTAACATGGTATCTCTGTGGGATATGTCCCTCATTTTTCTTCCTAACTGTCAAATCTCACCTTCCTGGGACTCTAATCTGAGTTCCTCTTCCTCCAGGAAGTCTTCCCAGAGTACTCCAAATTTCAGTGATCTCCCTTCTCTAATGGAATTGTGTATGCACTTATTCCTCATTTCAAAGTCAGTTGCAATAATTCTAATTTTAATGTATTTGTTACTATTTAGCTATTTAGATGGCCTGAACTCATATGATTTTCCCCAGTTAAATACTAAGTTCTTCGAAGGCAGTAACCAGGTCATATTATTCCATACATTACCCACAGAGCTGTAAGGAGCACTGTGTGGTGATCAAGAGTGCAGATGCTGAAACCAGACCTCCTGGAACTAAGTCGTTCAACCACTAACTAGTTGTGTGATCTTGAACAAGTTATTTAACTTTTGTGTGTCAGTTTCCTCTTAAGTATACCATAGGCAAAACAACAGTAATCATTTCAAGAGAGTTCTGAAAATTAAATGAGTCAATACATTTAAACAGAGCAGTGCCAAACAAATGCTAGCTATAAATAATAATTATTATTATACTCATTAAGATTATTCACATTTCCCTGGAATGCCTTCTTTTATTGCTTTTACTTATACAGGTTCAGTTAGAAAATATTTCTTGAGTTTCTATTGAGTGCAAAGAATTGTCCCATGCAATATGGAGGTAGAAAAACACATACAACATATTTCCTTATTTCCTTCTGTCAATGAATTTAAAGTGTGAAGAATACCTATGCTTTAAGGAAAACTTACTCCATCTCTTTGATCTTCCTGGAAGCTTCTTCTGAATATGGCACATCACATGGCATAGCTTGCCTAACTAGATTATAAAACACTTGGGGACAGACCCTGCCTTATTGGTGATTTTATCACTCACAGTATTTAACAGAATACTTCTCACATGTAAGCACTGGGTAAATAACAACTGATTTAGCCTTATTTGTCATTATTTCTTTAGCGCTTAGGAAAAGCAAATAATGGTGTACTAGAAATACCTTGTTGTCGGAAGATAGTGTTGACCTTTGCAGTAGTTCTAATTAGAAGCTCTAATGAGAGGCTCCTGGGTGGCTCACTTGGTTGATGATTGGACTCTCGATCTCAGCTGAGCTCTTGGTCTCAGGGTTGTGGGTTCAAGTCGCATGCTGAGCTCCACACTGGGTGTGCAGCCTACTTAAGAAAAAATAAATGCTCTAATGATTTTAGTGAAGCCAAAGAATTATGAAGTCAGTTTTTCAAAAGCAACTATATGTGTGAAATATAGATAGATAGATAGATAGATAGATAGATAGATAGATAGATAGATTCTTGTATCAGTGTGGAAATAGCTAGTTTCTTTCAAGGATATCACATAGGTTCTATGTTTTGAATTTTTCTAGGTAGATCTCATGACTTAAGGGTTATTGAAAACTCAAGGTTACCCTAGAATAGTATCTAAAGTACCAATTATTCTAAGTACAACACATGTACAATTTTTAATTTTCTTCTGAAAAGATAAAAACAACGTAATCATCTACAGTTTTTAATTTTCTACACTTTAGTCTGAGTGGTTTCTTTCTTCTTTGAGATCTAGGGTTATAATTGTTTTCATAACTTTTAGAATTATAGCTCTAATTTGACTATATGCCTTGTCTTTTTATTATTCTACATCTACCATTCAGCATGTAAGAAAGGATTATTAAATATTTGTTAATGTTAAATGGATAAAAATCCCTTCTATTAATACTCAGAATATTGAAGAAAAGATTATTTGATGTGTTTCTAACATGAATAAATAAAAATTTCTTGTAGTAACTTGATTGAAATTACATATGTTTTAGCTATGAATTGGAGAAAATAAAATTGAGAATATAAAATTCAAGGTGCAAGTTTATTTTAGGCACATTTCCATGGAATTACAAAAAACAAAGAGCAAAAACTTAATAATATTTCAGAGTACTGGCTATAAGTTGTAACTATAAGTCAAAGGAATTATGAATAATAATTTATTGATTTATCTGTGCTATTTTTTCTTTTTTAAAAAAATATTTGATTTACTTATTAATGACAGAGAAAGAGCGAAAGCAGGGGGAGTGGGAGAAAGAGAAGCAGGCTCCCTGCTGAGGAAGCTCGATGTGGGGCTTGATCCCACAATCCTGGGACCATGATCTGAGCCAAAGACAGACACTTAACTAACTGAGCCACCCAGGTGTCCCCTGTGCTATTTCAATATTCATTCATTTGTATTTGTAGTTGAATATTTGTGTGTTTTTGTCTTTCATTACTCTTTATTTGTATATTTAATTGAGACAAAGAAATAAAAGCAGCATGAAGTTCAATATAAATAACAAGACTATGCTGTGAAAAGTTATTATGTTATCTGTATCCTCAGATCCTAGAACAGTGCCTGGAACATTGGTATATAATAAGTAGGCACACAATAAATAAGAGTTGAATTTTTTAAAAACTAACTTCTCAGTAAAGAGATAAACATTCTTTTGTTGGATATATTTAAAAGAGTCTCAGATAAATTTAAAAATAAATAATGAAGGGATTATACAAACCTACCAGATTAAACTAACTAAAATATCATTTCTTCTCTAGTTTTCACTGCTTATGTTCATTCAATTTCATAAGAAAATTATTATCTAAACCAAACTAATATCAAATGTGATCTCCATCTATGAGAAAACCATAGTGTACACTATTAAGGTAGGGTTAAATTTACATTCTGTCTAATTATTTTGCTTTAAGAGTTCTTGGAAGTCAAGCATGCTGGTTAATTCCCCAAAGAGAATGGAACGCTCCAGAAACAATTCACAACTTCCGCTCATCGCTGCTAAAAGAAAAAAAGAGTGCAAGGAGAGTATAGGAGGTGGGATAAGAAAGAAAAAGTAAAAGAAGAATGGCTGTTTAATTAAGGTGACAGTGAATCTTTAAATCATCTGGGGACTTAAGAAGTTATGGAATAATTCCTTAAGAAATTTTCCTAGTATCCAGCATACAGACACAAGCCAAATCTAGTTGAAGCATGTTAAAAATTGAACAGAAACACACACACACACACACACACACACACACACACACGTGCGCACATATGCACAAACACACAAATTGAAATAAAAATGAAATAAATGAGAATTACTTGGAACTATAATGAGATATAAAAAGTGATAAGAACCAGCAATTTCTCTTGATTAATATTGTGTTTTAAAGCTAGAAAGTGTTTTATAATTTTTTACAGCTCAACTGTATGACTTTCTACCACCATTCATAAAATGCTTTTCTTTCTTATTTGCATAGTGTTTCATGATTTCTGCATTAAATATTTGTTCTCAGTGATTATTTCATTCTTCCACTTATTATCCTTTCATTTATCTGTTCACTCAATAAACATTGATGTTTGCCTATATGAGAAATATTATTAATAGTCCAGATAGAGCATAAATAAATACAGGTTTACAGATATACATATAAGGTTCTTGGGTAAATGTAGTAGACAATACAGTGGAGACTGGGGAAAGAGATGGATACAGTAGAAGTTAGTTTTGGAAAGAGAAGCAATTTACTCTCCTACAGAAAAAAAGTACTGGTGCTGATATAAATAATCCAGGAATTGTGACTAACAGGTTCCTGACAAGATAGGAAATTAGCCTGGGCTAAAGGTTTAATGGTTTCTATCAAAATCAACCCTGCAGACACCAGAAAAGAAAGGTAGAAGCATAGGCATAAGGAACCCACAACCAACTGGGTGGCTCAGTTGGTTAAGCGACTGCCTTCGGCTCAGGTCATGATCCCAGAGACCCAGGATCAAGTCCCACATTGGGCTCCCTGCTCGGCAGGAAGCCTGCTTCTCCCTCTCTCACTTCCCCTGCTTGTGTTCCCTCTCTGGCTGTGTTTCTCTCTGTCAAATAAATAAAATATTTTAAAAAAAAAGAAACCAACATTAAAACCAACAGAAAGCTTTGGTAATATTAAAGCCCATCTTGGATAGGAGGTGTGTGCTTGATGGTTGACTTGAGTGGGTCACAGCGTGCACAGTTGCTTGGTCAAATGTTGTTCTAGGTGTTTCTGTAAATGTGTTTTTTATAAGATTAACATTTAAACTTGTAGACTGAGCAAAGCAGATTGCCCTCCCTAACAGGAGGTGGCTTTATTCCACTGGTTGAAGGCCTGAATAGAACAAAAAGACTGACCTTTGCCTCAGTAAGAGAAAATTAATCATACCCAACTGCATTCAAACTCATACATTGCCTTTTTCCTTCCTTTGGGTTCAAAGAAACATCAAATTTTCCTGGATGACCAGCCTGCTGGTCTTTAAAGTAGAACAGGACCATTTGTGTCCTATTTCTCCGGGCATCAGACTAAGACTGGAACTACACCATCAACTCCTCTGGGTCTCCAGGTTGTCAGTTAACCTGTAGATCTTAGGGTGGGTCATCCTCCATAATCATGACAGCCAATTCCTTATAAGAAATCTCTCTCTCATATGTACAAAATATATATTTTATATATATCTCCTATTGGTTCTGTTTCTCTGGAGAATCCTAACACACTGTGTGTGTGTGTGTGTGTGTGTGTGTGTGTGTGTGTGTAACTTGGAGGTAAAGATGTATTATCAAGGATAACAATATAAAGTTGGGGGAACAACAAAGGCAAAAATAGAAGTTTAGGATGTTGAATCATTTCTAAGCTTTATTTTTGGCTCTCTCCCATCTGTCCTTAAGAGAACCATTGCTGGGGCACCTGGGTGGCTCAGAGGGTTAAGCCTCTGCCTTCGGCTCAGGTCATGATCTCAGGTCCTGGGATCAAGCCCTACATTAGGTTCTCTGCTTCCCCCTCTTTTGCCTGCCTCTCTGCCTACCTGTAATGTGTGTGTGTGTGTGTGTGTGTGTGTGTGTGTGTGTGTGTCAAATAAATAAATAAAATCTTAAAAAAAAGAACCATTGCTTGCTCCATCACAACCATGAAGCAGGAAACAACAACCCAGTGTTGACTAGGTAGTATACAGGCTGCCCATAAGCATTTGCTTATTCACGTCCCCTTCTCTAAGCCCTAGCTGAGCTAAGAGAGATAGAAGGGGGAACAGTGCCATCTAATAATCTCAAAAGAAGAAAAAAAAGTATCCACATATTGTAATGGATGTTAACTAAATTTATTGTGGTGATCATTTTACAATAAATACAAATATCAAATCATTATCTTATACATGAGTTATTATGTTATATATCAATTCTATTTCAATAAAAAAGAAAAAATATAAGAATACAGTATCTACTGAAAAACAATGAGTTTCAAATGTTCAACTACAAATTACATGATTGTATAAGTCATAGCAAACAGCTAAAAAATTCTAATATATATATGAGCTTCTGAAAAAAAAGAAATATTAAAAACAATAATTTTTAAAGTGTGAAATTAAAATAAGACTTGAAACTAGCTATACAAAAGGCATATTTCTTAAGTGGAAAAAAAGGAACCCTGAAGAGCCAATACAAGCTATATAGGTGCTGACCTTAAAAAAAAAAAAAATTACATAATTAGGCAAAAACATCAAGTCACTTATAAGGGAAATAAAATCAGACTGTCATTAAACTTTCAATAGTAAATGTTTTAGGCCCCAAAACTATGGATAAACATATTTAAGATATTCAAGAAAAGAAAAAATGTTAGCCAAAGACTTTATACCCAGCCAAAGTGATCACCAAATATAAAGTCATATGCAAACTGTTACAAGCATTCAAGAGCTCAAGAAATAGGCTGTCAAGCAAGATGACAGAAAGTAGGAGGCTTAGGCATCATCAGGTCCCAGGAGTTCAGCTAGATAGTTATCAAACCAGTTGGAACACCTACAGACTCAAAAGGAGATTGAGGAGAAGAAGAGCAGCAATTCTAGGAACAGAAAAGCGACCAATTTCTAGAAGGTAGGATGCACAGAGAAGTGAATCAGAGGTGACATTTGGGAAGACTATTTAGATATATTTGGAACATTCCATCCCAAACAACAGAATACACATTCTTCTCTAGTGCACATGAAACAGTCTCCAGAATAGATCATATCCTGGGTCACAAATCAAGTCTCAACCAGTACCAAAAGATTGGGATCATTCCCTCCATATTTTCAGACCACAATTGCTTTGAAAATAGAACTTAACCACAAGAGGATAGTTGAAAAAAAACTCAAATAGATGGAGGCTAAAGAGTAACCTACTAAAGAATGAATGGGACCACCAGAAAATTAAAGAAAAATTTAAAAAAATTCATGGAAACAAATGAAAAGAGGAAAGTATATAGTAATACATAGTAATATATAGGCCTTTCTCAAGAAACAAGAAAGGTTTCAAGTATACAAGCTAACCCTATACCTAAAGGAGCTGGAGAAAAAGAGGGGAAAAAAAGCCTAAACCCTCAGGAGAAGAGAAATAATAAAGATTACAGCAGGCCTAAACTCACAGGAGAAGAGAAATAATAAGAAGAGAGCAGAAACTAATGAAATAGAAATCAAAAGAACAGTAGAACAAATCAATGAAACTAGAAGCTGATTTTTTGAAAGAATTAACAAGATAAACAAGATAAACCCCTTTGATAAGCGAGACTTATCAAAAAGAAAAAAGACCCAAATTAATAAAATCATGAATGAAAGAGAAAAGATCAAAACCAACACCAAAGAAATACAAACAATTATAGGACATATAATGAGCAACTACACACCAGCAAATTTGACAATCTGGAAGAAATGGATGTATTCCTAGAGACAAATTAACTACCAAAACTGACCCAGAAAGAAATAGGTAACCTGAACAGACCCATAACCAGTAAGGAGATTGAAGCAGTCATCAAAAATATCCCAACAAACAAGAGCCCAGGGACAGATGCCTTCTCAGGGGAATTCTACCAAACATTTAAAGAAGAATTAATACCTATTCTCCTGAAACTGTTCCCAAAAATAGAAATGGAAGGAAACTTCCAAATTCATTCTATGAGGCCAGCATTACCTTGATCCCCAAACCAGAAAAAGACCCCATCAAAAAGGAGAATTACAGACCAATATCCTTGATGAACAGGATGCAAAAATTCTCACCAAAATACTAGCCAATAGGATCCAACAGTATATTAAAAGGATTATTCACCATGACCAAATGGGATTTATTCCTGGGCTTCAAGGTTGGTTCAGCATCCACAAATCAATCAGTGTGACAGAGTACATTAATAAAAGAGAAAAAAGAACCATATGATTCTCTCAATAGATGCTGAAAAAGCATTTGACAAAGTACAGCATCCCTTCTTGATCAAAACTCTCACAGTGTAGGGATAGAGGTTACATACCTCAATATCATAAAAGCCATCTATGAGAAACCCACAACAAATATCCTCAATGGGGAAAACCTGAGAGCTTTTCCCTTAAGGTCAGGAACATGGTAGGGCTGCTATCCAACATAGTAGTAGAAGGCCTAGCCTCAGCAATCAGACAACAAAAAGAAATAAAAGGCATCCAAATTGGCAAAGAAGAAGTCAAACTCTCACTCTTTGCAGATGATGTGATACTTTATGTGGAAAACCCAAAAGACTCTTCTCCAAAACTGCTAGAACTCATACAGGAATTCAGTAGGATGTCAGGATATAAAGTCAATGCACAGAAACCAGTTGCATTTCTATGCACCAACAGCAAGACAGAAGAAAGAGAAATTAAGGAGTTGATCCCATTTACAATTGCACCCAAAACTATAAGATACCTAGGAATAAACCTAACCAAAGAGGCAAAGAATCTATACTCAGAAAACTATAAAGTATTCATGAAAAAAATTGTGGAGAAAAAAAAAGAGAAAAAAAAATTGAGGAGGACTCAAGGAAATGGAAAAATGTTCCATGCTCATGGATTGGAAGGATAAACATGGTGAAAATGTCTGTGCTACCTAAAGCAATCTACACATTTAAAGCAATCTCTATCAAAATACCATCAATGTTTTTCAAAGAACTGGAACAAATAAACCAGAAAAGACCCCAAATAGCCAGAGGAATGTTGAAAAAGAAAACCAACTTGGTGACATCATAATTCCAGACTTCAAGCTCTATTACAAAGCTGTAATCATCAAGACAGTGTGGTACTGACACAAAAACGACATATAGATCAGTAGGACAGAATAGAGAGCCCAGAAATTGACCCTCAACTCTATGGTCAACTCATCTTCAACAAAGTGAGAAAGAATGTTCAATGGAAAAAAGACAGTTTTTTCAACAAATGGTGTTGGGAAAATTGGACAGCCACATGCAGAAGAATGAAACTAGACCATTTCCTTACACCACACACAAAAATAGACTCAAAATGGACAAAAAGCAGTGTGAGCAGGAATCCATCCAGATCCTTGAGAAAAACACAGGCAGCAACCTCTGATCTCAGCTGCAGCAACTTCTGCCTAGAAATCTCACCAAAGGCAAGGGAAGCAAGGGCAAAAATAAACTATTGGGACTTCATCAAGATCAAATGCTTTTGCATAGCAAAAGAAATGGTCAACAAAACCAAAAGACAAGGACAGAATCGGAGAAGATATTTGCAAATCACATAGCAGATTAAGGGCTAGTATTCAAAATCTATCAAGAACTCCTCAAACTCAACACCCAAAGAGCAAACAATCCAATCAAGAAATGGGCAGAAGACATGAATAGACATTTTTCAAAAAAAGACATCCAAATGGCCAACAGACGTATGAAAAAGTGCTCAACATCCCTCAGCATCAGGGAAATCCAAATCAAAACCACAGTGAGATACCACCTTATACCCATCAGAATGACTAAAATTTACAATCAGGAAATATCAGATGCTGACAAGGATGTGGGGAAAGGGGAACTCTCCTACACTGTTGGTGGGAATGCAAGCTGGTGTAGTCACTCTGGAAAACATCATGGAGATTCCTCAAAAAGTTGAAAATAGAGCTCCCCTATGACCCAGCAATCACACTACTGAGTATTTACCCTAAATATACAAATGTAGTGATCTGAAAAGGCATGTGCACCCGAATGTTTATAGGAGCAATATCCACAACAGCCAAATTATGGAAAGAGCCTAGATGTCCATCAACAGATGAATGGATAAAGAAGATGTGGTATATATATACAATGGAATATATGCAGCCATCAAAAAAATGAAATCCTGCCATTTGCAATGACATTGGTATAACTGGAGATAATTGTTATGCTGAGTGAAATAAATCAATCAGAGAAAGACAATTACCATATGATCTCTCTGTTAGAAGGAATTTGAGAGGCAGACTAGGGGCTCATGGCGGGTCAGGAGGGAAAAAATGAAAAAAGATGGGACCAGGGAGGAAGGAAAACTGTAAGAGACTCTGAATCTCAGGAAACAAATTGAGGGTTGCTGGGGGGTGGGGTGGAATAGGTTGGCTAGGTTATGGAAAAAATAAAAAGTAATAAAAAAAAGGATTCAAGATATATTTTTCTATGAGCTCTTCTTGAGGATTTTATTAAGGAACAAGTTATATTTAAACAAATATGTGTGTGTGTATATATGTGTGTGTGTGTACTTAAATGCATGTTAATTTAAATAAAAATATATGCTTAAATGTTTATATGGGAAATATTGTATATTATAGCTGTATTTATGACTACATAGGTATAAGACAATTACTGTAAAAGTGGTAGAGAACAGAGGAAAGTGTCAAATAATAAGAGACTGGAAATGAAAGGAAAAGGAAGCAATTCTCTCAGTTTTGTTTATAGTGGGTAACTAAGAATAATCAAAAAGAAAAGAAAAAAAAGGAAAAAAAGGGAAATGAGAAAAAAAAGGGGAATTACAAGTATTATTTAAAATATTATTATAAAAGTAATCATTAAGACAAAAGGTAAAAACTTTCTTAAAAACCAACGGATAAACAAACATGAAAAGGGGTACCAAATATAATAATCTATATGATGAAAGTAAATTTATATAAAACATATATATGTAAATACACTCTTATATGTTAAATGATAAAACTATAGTCATTTATGCCAATCAATAATAAATATAAAAGTGCTTAACCTACATATGATCAGAAATACATTTTAGAGTTAATAGTGAAATAAATCCAAGATTATTTAAGTTATTCTAGAGAAATACAAATAAAAAAAAAACAAAGAATGTAATATAGGTATCTGAAAAGGTAAGATACAGCACAAAAACAACCAGTAAAATCAAGAGTGAGCACTGTATTTTGCTAAGAACCACAATTCACAATGAAGATATAATAGTTATTAGTATTTATACATCTGATAACACAGCAATAATTTTCATAAGTAGAAATGCTAAGAAATACAAGCAGAAATAGTACACATCAATAATACAAAAATTTAACATCACTGTCTCAATTCAAGACAGATAAAATTGGCAAAAAATTAGTATGGACATAGAAGACTTAACATAATCAATAAGGTGAATCTCATAGATATTCATCAAGCTCTATACCCCTGTAATAAATAATATATCTTTCTTTTTCCATGTGAACATAACAATTGCATTAGTTAACCATTGCCTAGGTTATAAAATAAAATCTGAATACATTTCAAAGAATATAAATAGCACAAAATATAAACTCTGATGAGAATTCAATTAATTAGAAACTAACAAAATTAAGGAAAAATCAAAAAGTCAATATACCAGGAAATTTAAAACATACTACCAAACAACTTTTAGGTAAAGTGAGAAAATATAAAGTTGTAAAACATCTTAAAAATAATGATAATGAAAACAAAACATTTTTAAGGATTTATTTATTTATTTGAAAGAGAGAGTATATGGGGGAGAGGGGCAGAGGGAGAGAGAGAGTCTTAAGCATAGCCTGCCCCAAGCACAGAGCATGATGCAGGGCTCAGTCTTACAGCCCTGAGATCTTGACCTGAGCCAAAACCAAGAATCTGATGCTTAACAAACTGTGCCACCTAGGTCCCCTCAAAACAAAACATTTCTAATCTATGAGCTCAAGTTAAAGTACTTATGTGTACGTGTAGCACTAAGCCTCTCTATCAATAAAAGATAAGTGAGTTGATTAACTCAAGACATTAGATAAAAAACAACATGAGGAAACTAAATAAAAGAACTAATAAAGATAAAGGCAGAAAATGTCAAGATGAAAAATAAAAAATGAAAAAAAAAAGAAAGTCAAAGTCACTCCTTAAAAATATCAGTTAGTAAAACTATTGCCTAACCTAATCATGAAAAGATCAAGAAAGCACAAATACATAAACTTTTTAAAAAGTAACATTGAAGTTTTAAACATCATAGGATATTGAGGACCAGATGAAATGAATACTTCTTAGAAAAATGCAACTCATCACAATCATTTCTAGTAGAAACACCAAGGATAAACAAACCAATTACAACAGAAAAAATTTTAAAAAAACAAATATTGAGGCCCTTCCATGATAAACAGTCAAACCAGGTGGCTCTAAATGGAATTACTCCCAACTTTAAAATGTGTTAATATTGTACTATTCCAGAGTAGAAAGCAGGAAAATTTCCAATTCATTTTATAAAGCAAGTATAACAATATTTCAAAGTCTGGGTGCTTGTAGCAAAGAAAAAAGAAAAGAAATTAAAGACAAATATCACTCATGAATACTGAAAACAAAATCTTAAGCAAAATACTAGCAAAGAGAATTCAAGGACATACTCTTAAAAATAGTACTAGTTGGGTAACATCAGTAAGATGGTAGAATAGGAGTTTTCTACTGTCATCCCCTGACAGAATATCTATTTGACAATTACCCAAAGACAAGAATGCTTTTTTGGGAGTCTGGAAGTTAAGCAGAGAAGTTCTGGAACATCAGTGGAACAAGAAACCCCAAAAATAGATGCACTGAAGAAGTAAGAACAGTTTTATTTTATCTGTGTCACTTGTCTCTCAAGGCAGCAGAGTTCAGTTCCAAGAGAGATCCCCCTTAGCCAGTGATTTCTCCCATACAGAAAAGTGAGAGCACAGTGAGGGAGAGCCTAGCTTTTCCAGCCAGACAGGATGCTGCCCAAGAAGCCCACTTCTTTCCCAACATCCCTAAAATGCTGAGGTGACTGGCATGGCTGATTGATTGAGAGAGCCTGAGAGAAGGGAAGATATGTTCTGGGAGCAGAGGCCCTGTTCTAAGAAACCAGGGCTCAGAATTCATCAAAGACTCATAGATCCTACTAACTACTTTGTGGATTCCATCAGGAAATCCACCCATAAGCTGCGTGGGACACCTGACTGGCCTCTGGACAATCTCAATGTTCCTCATGCCTCATTGTGGCATATCCCAGTGTGGCAATTTCCCCACGTGTGCCCCCACAAAAGATGTGTTCCTTTGCAGCTGGCTCATGAGCGTATGCAGAAAGCCTGCCCAACTCTGGGCATTGGGGGGAGGCACACGCATTTGAGCATTTCCGGACTTACACCCTAGGGAAAACAAATGAGAGGCTCTCAACACTCAGCCTGTCTTTGAAAGGTAAAGAAAAGGCACATCATACAAGAATTCCCTCCCCAACCCAAACATATCTGTTTCATTTTTGTTTCTTTCCTTGGTGCACGCACACACACACACAGACACACATGAGGAGGTAAAGAAGGTAAAGAAGTTTACATTGGGGAAATACGACTCATATAGACTCAATCTGTATGAATAGGGTAATAAAATAGAGGCTGTTTCTTTTTTCAGGTCTGAGAGCTGATGGTAGTTTAATGATGGTGGGAAAAATGACACAGTGGCAGTTTAAGAGGTGAGAAGTTCAATTTGTGCCAGATTTAGCTTTGATGGGTGTAAGTGTATGCATATGCCCACGTCCCTCAGACAGGAACAGGTATAAAACTGGAGCACAGCTGAGAAATTGTGCTTTGGGGTAAAGATTTGGAAACCATCTTCATACTTCACACATATGGTGGAAGCAAGTAAGTGGAGAAGTAACAGAGCACAGATTTCAATCCTGGGCCTCAGAGGAATAAAAAATTAACTAGAAGAAAAGATGAAAACAGGACCTCAAATGCCCAGGCATGAAAAGGTGTCTGTGAGAGAGGAGAGTTAGATGTTATCAATGGCAACTTACAGATTTAGGAGGTTTGAGATCACTCGATTTTACAGAGAAGTTTGGAGATTTTTGTGAAGTGGTATATGAAGGGCTTTCCTTAATTCTTGTATACATTTAGGGAGGAAATCCTGTCTATTCTCTCCGAAAGATCTCTCAGGAAAGGTCTCTCTTAGGTCAAAGTGAGGTTGATTCTGACTGTTCTTTGGACTTGGACTGTGACATGCTCATGTGAGTAAACAATATATCCTTCACAAGGAAGGCGCTAAAAACATTTGATAATAGATTAAATTTAATACGGCATTTATCTAACATCTGCATTTCTTCTTGGTCCTACAGAAGACAAGAAATGAATAGATCGTGGTTCTGGCTCTCCAGTGGCTCACAGTCTAGTTGCACCAAGAAATATACCTAAAAATAAAGCAAAGCTGGATAGGTCATTTTATTGAGTATAAACAGGAAAATTGTCCCCTGGATATCTTATGGGGAAAAAATATGTCAGATGGATTGAGGAGAATATAAGGCTTAATGGGAAGCTAAAGAACCAGGCTAGAGCACCGAGAACCACCAAGGCCAGAGAGAAGACTAAGATGCAAGAACCACCACGGAGTAGTGATAACAAGGTCTGGTGAAGCTGTACCTCTTTAAGTAAAATGACTATTTCTCACCAGAGAAGAAGCATAGGATTGGCCTAGCACGGATCTAGTACCTTTAGGAAGAAGAATGAAATGAAAAAGCCATTATTTTAATAATTGAATTCATCATTCCAAGAAGAGAATAGACCATTAGGAAGGGACACTGGATGTTGGGCAGCAAAATAACAAGTCCTTGGGTAATCAGAATCATAATGAATGTACAAAGAAAATGCCTGGAGAAGGCCTAGAAGAAAGCACCCATATCACAGAAGAAGGATTCAATAACCATTGAAACAGAGTGATCCAATCAGTTGATGATCCAGCCAGCCTTGGCCAATGACCATTGCATTGTTGACACAATGAGTTTGAGTCTAAGATGGTGGAATGAAGACTATGTATGCATGCGCCCAGCATGGACTCACTCACTAAATTTGATCTAGCCACTGCTCCTGATTCCAAGTACCCAAATAGCCAACCAAGGAGATCTAAAGCAGTGACAAGAGATGAATGCTTGGTCCAGATATGTCAACATCCTCAGGGAGACTAAAACAGCCACTTAGTATCAGGTTGATTACATTGGACTCTTCTACTCTACAAGGTGCTCTTATTCATCTTGACCAAAATGGACACACATTCCAAGTATGGGTTTGTCATACTTTTTATGCTAGGGCTTACAGAGTATTTGACCCAACAGCATGAAATTCCTCCAAATGTTGCTCCAGATCAAGAAACCATTTTACAGAAAAGGAATCATGGCAGTGGGTATATCACCAGGGACATGACCATGGATCACATACCACCATCCAGAAATTGTTGGTTTGATAGAATGATAAAAGAACCATTTGAAGACAGGTGTGAGATAACAATTAGGAGATGATTCCATACATGGACAGGGATAGTATCTTTCACATGCAGAATTCATTCTAAATATGCAACACTTATAATATGCTATGCCTTCAATAAACAGAATACATGGATCTAGAAGCCATGAACAAGAAGTGGAAAAGTCCCCGCTTGGGGAATTTGTGCTTCTCATTCTTGAAACTCTGGACTTTATAGGTTTAGTGGTCTAGTTCACAAAAGGAAAATGCTTTCACAAGGGAACAAAGTAAGAGTCTCATTAAGCTTTAAGCTAAGGCTATTACCTGGTCAGACAGAGTCCTGTCAAGAGACCTGCAGAGAAAGAAAAGAAGAGCCATACAGTTAGAAGCAATGGATCTCGATCAATAAGTGATAAGCCTACTTTTAAACAATGGAAGCATATGTCTGGTACTTGGGTGACCCACTGTTATTCCTTTGCCAGATCTTATTGATAAATGGACATGTGCAGCAACCATGGGGTACAGTGATCAGAGATTCAGATTCCTCAGGACTGAAGTCTGGATCATCTCCAGTCAAGAAATCTATACCAGAATAGATGGTAGCCATGAGTCAGGGAAATGGGTAGCAGAGGTTAATAGAGTAAGGAGACAGAAGTATCAATTGCAGTCTTGAGAATAATTATAGAAATGGGCCAGTGCAGCATCCCACTAACCCTTCTCAGGCAAGTTTCCCCCAAAAGAGAGACCTACCACAATCCTGGAAAAAGTATTCCTACAATGTACCATGAAAAGCAAATGGGACCTGAGAAACTCAATGGGTAGCCTATAATAGACATTGGGGCACTCATCCCCTCAACTTCTGGGAGCCTCAGCTAATGTTTAAAGGTTCTCAGATGTGTCTTCTTGTTATTGACAGAAGAGAGCAATGTCACCCAAGGTCAACTCCCCTTCCCATGGACAGCCCAAAGCGCATTGTTGTTTGTTGAATAGAAAATAAAGGTCCAACTTTCAAGAACCAATCCAGTTCCAGAGTTTTCTCTAGGACCCAACAAGGCTTTGTTGTGATTGCATCACAATTTGACTCCTCCCTCTATCATTCTGTGTCTGTGGCTCCATCATAGGTGTTATCCTGAAAGCACACCTCAATAAACTCCCAACATGGAAACCTCAGACTCAAAATTTATTTCCCAGGAAACCTGTTAAGAGCAGGTTTCTATTTAGATTTAAAAACATGTAAAATTTACATAAATAAATATGTAAATTTATAAATTCTGGAAAAGTTCATTATGAGAGTCCTTTTTTTTGAATAATTAATTTAATTTTTTTCAGTGTTCCAAGATTCATTGTTCACGCACCACACCCAGTGCTCCATGCGATACATGCCCTCCTTAATACCCACCACCAGGCTCACCCATCCCCCACCCCTTCCTTCCAAAACCCTCAGTTTGTTTCTCAGAGTCCACAGTCTCTCATGCTTCATCTCCCTCTCTGATTTACCCCAATTCACATTTCCTTTCCTTCTCTTAATGTTCTCCATGTTACTCCTTATGCTCCACAAGTAAGTGAAACCATGTGATACTTGACTTTCTCTTCTTGGCTTATTTCACTCAGCATAATCTCCTCCAATCCAGTCCATGTTGCTACAAAAGTTGGATATTCATCCTTTCTGATGGAGGCATAATATTCCACTGTATATATGGACCATATCTTCTTTATCCATTCATCTGTTGAAGGGCATCTTGCCTATGAGAGTCTCTCTAATACCGAGTGATACAAGTTTTCCTCAGATTACGAATATGCTCAAGATTGCAGAATCAAGATACAATTTGCTCCCTCAGTCAAACAGCCTGAATCTGCAATTAGGGTATTTCACCCCATATGGTAGTGGGCATCTTGATGAGATGGTCTAGGATATTAAAATACTCCTGAGTGTGAATATTTAAAAAGATTAATATTTTAAGTCAATCATGAAAGGAATGAGAAAAAGTATTATTTTTCATGATTCTTAAAGCCAATGCATAAAGACAAACTTTAAGGAAATTAAAATTAGAGTAGAAATAAATTGTTAGCATGAACATTTCCTTCTAAATCACCCTTAATCCTTACACTGGATTCAAACTGCTTTCAGCATTAATATACTTTGGTTTTTCACCAAAATCCCTCTAGACAGCCTTCATCAACTGCCAATATGTCTCCATCACAGACCCAAGTAGTCTGTTCACTCTGATTAGACTGTTGGAGCTAATTTAAAGTATGGCCTTTGTTATGTCTATGGCACTCTAATCAGCTAGGAAGATTCTCTGACACCCTGGCATCCAATGCATCTCCATGTCATTGAAGCAGAAAGGCAAAGATTATGGCCATCAAAGTATATCTTCAGGCAGAGATATAGCTCTCCAAACCAGTGCTTAATTAAAACTGTCATGTTTTAAAATTACTGCAAAGAGATTCAGATTTTTGATAGAAATTTCAGAAAGCTTACAAGTGTCTCAGCTATTTTATCTTGCCTAGGTCTCATTTCCCTAACTAGAAGGTAAGCTTCTTGAAGGAATAGATCATATTCTTCTCAATATTCCCTGCAGTATCCTATAGATGGTATGGTTTTACACAAATTTATGTAAAAGGTAATTTGTTGGGAAAGTTCCCTTTTACTTTTGATGCTGTCTCACCGGAACACTCACTTGGGACTGGACACAATGTTAGGTTCTTGATATATATCTCATTTTATTTATTCTCCACAAGCTTAGGAGTGAAACATTGTTAGTATTATTCCCATTGGCACAACCAAAGCACAGATGGTTAAATAATTTCTCTATATATGAGTTGGTGGCAAAAGTGGTATTTAAATACAGGCCTCTCCACCTCCAAAGCCCAGAATTTTATCTTCCTTCTTCTCAGTGGAAACAGAACTCTCAGAAAATTATTCACGTGTTAGGGTGTGCTCCTGGGTATAACACAAGTGAGGGAACTGAGTTCTGCTCCTGGCACCTCAGGTAGAAAATTATTCTGATCAGAGAATAACAAGGATTATAAGCCTAGCCCTTCTGCTGATATATTGTTAATTCAACAAAAATAAAAATGTTAGCCCTCCCTGATTTCTATCTTCCCTACTTCACCTCCAGGTGTTTTTTCTCTCATGTGAAGCTTGCTCTAATTCTTGGAGGTGGAATGGTATGCTGCAAAGAACAGGAACCTTGGAGTTAAACTAGCCTCATTCCATTTCTGACTCTGACATTGACTATCTGTGTGCTTGGGCATAGTATTTAAAATATTCAAATTTAATTCTCGGTAAAATGAAGACAATAATCCCTACCACATAAAGCTGTTTTGATGATTAAATGACATGACAAACATAAAACTCAGGGTCCATGGAGGATACTCAATAATTGTGAATTCCCTTTGCCCTGCTTTGACTGCTTTATTTTCCTGATGAAGGGATACATGTGCAATCAGCCACCAAGCCTTAAAAGTCTTTCCCTCCAGCAAGGAGCAAGGAAGAGCTGCTCAAGCTGGAAATTGAAAATTTCCTGTCTTCCATATGTAGAATTACTTTAATTGAGTAATTAAGAAAGGACCTCAATTACATTTAAATCTTTGTCTTGATACTTTAAAATACTTGCTTTAGTGCTTTTGCATTTTAAAACCAATACCTCTGATGTTTTAATACTTGTGTTTGGGGGATATTTTCTAGGTTTAGAATTTGATCCCTATTGTACAGATGTTAGAGCCCATTACCTCAGATACTATAGGTTTGTTTTTAATAGTTACAAAATACCTAGGTCTTTATTAATCTACCATGAGTTAGAGGTACTGATTCCCTTATATCACTGCCAAGCATTCTCTATTTTTTGGCATTGGTCAGACTTTTAAACTTTAGAATTGCTGCAATCTCACAGAAAGAGCACTAAACCAGGAGTCATTACAACTTGGATTAACACATTGGCTCTGCTACTCTCTACCAGCAACACTTGGACCAAGAGCTCTCTGAGCTCCTCCAGTATGACACCATTTCTCATCCATTCTTCTGCTCAGAGTCCAGCAGAGCACCTAGAATGAGGTAAAAACCACACAAAAAAGTTTTTTTGAATCAAGAAATATTTTGATCCATTGGATAATCAATCAGTATAGGAATTATAAGCTAAAAATTCAGCTGGTTACCTCGTAGTCATGCTTTTGACCAGACATATTGTAATAAATGAGGTAAGAAAGGGTAATTCTACAAATTTCTAACTTCAGTTTTCAACAATGAACTTTCAAGTTTTTGACCGAATCCCTCTAAGCTGTAAAATTCTTTCTATATCTACACCTTCATCTATTTTGTTTATTTTCCTGTGAAAGGTATTTCTCCAAGTTTCTAATCTGAAATAATAGCACCTTGATCTAGTTCAATAGTTCAATATTTTTGTGTTTATTTTCTAGGATGCATTTGACTCTTACTCATTTACAACTTTTGAAAGCTATCTCCATTTACATCATTAAAAGACAAGCTTAGGACATTTATAAATAATAGTTTTAAGCAGAAACACATAACAGCTTTTTAAATTGAAGTATAATTTGACTTCATAGTCACTGAAATTTGTAACTGTGAAGTTATTTCTTTTTCATATGGTTTCATTTTTTTATATCTTGTTCCCAGACTGAAAATTAAAATTCTCAAGTTAAAATGAATAGGCCCAGCTGGTCCTATGTTTTTTGTTTTTTTTTTAAATATTTTATTTATTTACTTTACAGAGAGAGAGAGAGAGAGGAGAGCACAAGTAGGCAGAGTGGCAGAGGGAGAGGGAGACGGGGGTTCTCCAGTGAGCAAGGAGCCAGATGTGGAGCTTTATCCTAGGACCCCAGGATCATGACTCAAGCCAAAGGCAGCCGCTTAACTGACTGAGCCACCCAGGTGCTCCCCCAGCTGATCCTATGTTAAAGGCAACTATCCAGTTACAATATAAATATGAAGGGACTACTAATTATGCATTATTCTTTTTGCTAAAATATACAGTATACAAAAAATGTGTTATTTTTAGAATATAGCTACAACCATTTATAAAAGAAACTTAATAGAATTTTGTTTGTCAGTTGTTTATTACTGATACTTGAGGATAAGCAAGTCATTTCTGCCATTGAGAATTTAGGCTTCCCTTCACTTCTGTGATTAAATATATTTCACTCACGGCCAAGCAAATATGGTGAATAACTCAGAGGATGTCCTCAAATCTGTATAATTCACAATTTGCTCTTCCTCACTATGGAAATTAATTAATTGGCATTGTAAAATAAACAACATAAACTCCAGATGTTTGTGAGGAAAGGTCTTTTATTTGTATTCAAACTGGAAAATGGAAAGAATTATATGATGAGTAAAATATCTAAAATCTTTATGTATGGAAGGGTAACAGAATATGCTATCCCAAAATATGCTGGTTTGGTATAGTGATTATTTTGTGCTGCAGGCCCTTGGGAAATAGTAAATGCATAGATAAGCTTTCTCTGAATCCCTTTTTCTGCTTAAAGACAGGTCCTCCAAAAAGAACACAATTGTCGTAAGTTCCCTCCCTGAGTTTCATCAATGAGGGAAAACTGACTCTTATCACAAAAGAGAAGACAAGAAGTAGACATGACACCCACACTTTGTCACAAACTGTCATACCTCCCATATATTCTTCTAAGAATCCATTAAGCTTTCCTAAAAGTCATCCACACTTCCTTAACAGTAAGTCTACATCTTGCATCTCCTTTCTATATTAAGACAGTATTTCAGTCTGAATTCTAAGCAAGCATAGGGATCTCAGGGTTCTGGGATTGAGGTTCACATTGGGCTCTCTGCTCAGCAGGGAGTCTGCTTCCTCCTCTCTTTCTGCCTGCCTCTCTGCCTACTTATGGTCTCTCTTTCTCTCTCTCTCTCTCTCTCTCTCTCTCTCTCTCTCTCTCTCTCTGTCAAATAAATAAAATCTTTAAAAAAAGAAAAAGAAAGTATGTATACTTTTAAATATCATCTTGAGATCTAGAGAAATTGGGTAATATGGCGGAAGACATGAATCTTTCACTTTTTATCAATATTGAACCTAATAAGTGACTTACTGATTGATTGGGAGTCTCTGACCTGTGGAGTCCAAATTTGTAGTCTAAAAAAAAATCCCTATAAATCTGTGTACATAAAACTAAAATGTAGTAGCTAGAATAATTGGCATCCCAAAGAATAAAGAGAGTATGAAAGCTTAGGAAACCTAATTCTCTTTTTGGATACCAATCTTATTCTCTTGGTCAAACTAACAACCCACCTTGTCCTTCTTGCAGGATATTCCCAAATTAACCAGAATGTTGTTTTGATTTTTTTAATTATTTGTATCAGAAAAGTTCCATATCCAGTAATTTTCAGAGACTTTGAAATCTAGATAGGGAGAAGAGAATAGAGAAATATAACAGCAAACAATATAAGACAGAATAATAATCATAACATTTGAATCATAGTTAGCAATTAGAGAGTTTTCACTATTTCACTTAATAAAGGTATGTCCTTAAATGTTAAATTGCATACTATAGGCTTCATGGATGCAGAGGTGTAGTGAGGGAAAAGATTAGTATGAGTAGTACTAGTTTAGGAAATCTTCATTCAGAGTAGGTTTTTAAGTGGGTCTTGAAAAAACATAAGAAGGTAGTGTTGACCTGTAATGTTGACCTGGAAGGTTAACACTGGCAGAAACATTTTGTAAAAAATTTATTTAGGCACCAAGTTTCAGTGTCTGCAGTTGGAAGGACTTTTGATTCTACCCCCAGTGGTCCATTTGGTTTTACAAAACATCTGTGAAATGAGACACATGATATAAAAATGTTACCCTGAGTATTAAGCTTGGATCTCAACAGAATATCAGAATCACTTTGGAAACTTTGAAAAAAATACAGGCAACTCTTCAGACCTACTGAAACAAGATCTACAAGGGATGAAGAATTTTTGCTTTTTTTTAATGAACCCCAGATAATTCAGGTGGTGGGTTACATTTGAGAACTACTAGATTTGAGGCAAAAGTATATTATTTTTCAATTTGTCAAGAAGGTTTCCTAAGGGGCGGCCTGGTGGCTCAGTGGGTTAAAGCATCTGCCTTCAGCTCAGGTCCTGGGATCTCAGGGTCCTGGGATCGAGGCCCACATCAGGCTCTCTGCTCAGCAAGGAGCCTGCTTCCTCCTCTCTCTCTGCTTGCCTCTCTGCCTGCTTGTGATCTCTCTCTCTGTCAAACAAATAAATAAAATTTTTTTTAAAAGAAGGTTTTCTAAGAATTGACAACAAACAATAAAATACTGGGCAGCAATTCTAACAGAATTTGCTGAATATGGTAACATCCTTGCAGTTAAACTCACCCTAATTCTCTCCTTTTTACAAGGCTCCATGCACCCTTCATAGGCCTTCAAGAATGTCCAAGATGAAGGCAAATTCCAGTTGTTACTTGATAAGAAGATGGAGATCAAAGTGTTTGGGACTGTGGTAGAAAGGGCCTTTGGAAAAGTGGCATATGATTCTAGAAATGAGGACATAAATGTATGACTAGTAGCATAATGAAAAGGAACAGACTCTACTTCAATACGATAGCTCTCTTTTATTAATAAAAGAATTTAAAAATTGAATGATTTCAAAGGAATAATACAAGCACACTTAACTACTTCTACTCTAAACAAAATACTAGTTTACAACTACATTGAACTTATGACTCATTCAAAATTTATGTTGAAATGTGTGGTTCTCTCTCTACTTCTCCACCACCGTTGTTACACCAAGGCTACTAATTTGTGATGTTCATAACTTTGTATCTCAGCATTCAAATATTAAAATATTTGAAATTTTGATATAGTAGAATTTCAAGTATCCTAGAAATGAGAGCAAAGAGTGTTTCGTTAGAAAGAGACTTCAAAGGCACACAAAAAATATGGCAAGTAGGAAATACTTTATATTGTTCATATAAGACCATATGGTCACCATTCTTACTAGGCATATATTATGACACTAAGCTACTGATTCCAGACTTTCAGAAAACTTAACTTCACTCTGATTTTTAAAGAAAGGCTATTTTGAATCTAAAGACACTTCCAGATTGAAAGTGAGGGGATGGAGGACCATCTTTCATGCCAATGGACCCCAAAAGAAAGCTGGGGTAGCAATTCTCATATCAGACAAATTGGATTTTAATCTAAATACTGTAGTCAGAGACACAGAAGGACACTACGTCATTCTCAAAGGGTCAATACACCAAGAAGATCTAACAATTATAAATATTTATGCCCCCAACATGGGAGCAGCCAACTACATAAGCCAACTGTTAAGCAAAATAAAGAATCATATTGATACAAATACATTAATTGTAGGAGATCTTAACACACCACTCTCAGCAATGGACAGATCATCTAAACAGAAAATCAACAAAGAAACAAGAGCTTTGAATAACACATTGGACCAAATGGATCTCATAGATATATACAGAACATTCCACCCTAAAACAGCAGAATACTCATTCTTTTCCAGTGCACATGGAACTTTTGCCAGAATAGACCACATATTAGGTCACAAATCAGGGCTCAACCAATACCAGAAGATTGAGATTATTCCCTGCATATTCTCTGACCACAGTGCCATGAAACTGGAACTCAACCACCATAAAAAGTTCAGGGGAAATCAAACACTTGGAAGCTAAAGACGAGCCTACTCAAGAATCTGTGGATCAACCAGAAAATCAAAGAAGAACTGAAACACTTCATGGAAACCAATGAGAATGAAGATACATTGATCCAAAACCTATGAGATACAGCAAAGGCAGTCCTAAGGGGGAAATTCATAGCCATCCAAGCCTCACTCAAAAAACTTGAAAATCCTGAATACACCAACTCTCATTACACCTTAAAGAACTGGAAAATCAACAAAAAATTAAACCAGCCACCCACACAAGACATGAAATAATTAGGACTAGAGCATAGATAAATGAATCAGAAACTAGAGATAAAGTAGAACACATCAACGAAACTAGAAGCTGGTTCTTTGGAAAAATCAATAAGATCGATAAACCATTGACCAAACTAATCCAAAAGAAAAGGAAGAAGACCCAAATTAATAAAATTATGAATGAAAGGGGGAGAGATCACAACTAACACCAAGGAAATAGAAACAATCATCAGAAATTACTATTGCAATCATATGCCAATAAGTTTAACAACCTAGAAGATATGGATATATTCCTAGAAACCTATAAACTTCCAAGACTGAATCAATGTGATAGAACAAATCAATAAAAGAAGAGAAAAGAACCACATGGTACTCTCAACTGATGCAGAAAAGGCATTTGACAAAATACAACATCCATTCCTGATCAAAACTCTTCAAAGTATAGGGATAGAGGGAACATTTCTCAACCTCATAAAATCTATCTACGAAAAACCCACGGCGAATATCATCCTCAATGGGGAAAAACTGACAGCCTTTCCTCTGAGATCAGGAACAAGGCAAGGATGCCCACTCTCACCACTACTGTTCAGGATCGTGTTAGAAGTCCTAGCAACAGCAATCAGACAACAGAAGGAATTGCTGAAGAAGAAAAACAAAGCTGGGGGCATCTCATTACCTGACTTCAGGCTTTATTACAAAGCTGTGATTACCAAGACAGCATGGTACTGGCACAAAAACAGAGAAATAGACCAATGGAACAGAGTAGAGAGTCCAGATAAGGACCCACAAATCTATGGGCAAATCATCTTCGACAAAGCAGGAAAAAATATCCAGTGGAAAAAAGACAGTCTCTTCAATAAATGGTGCTGGGAAAATTGGACAGCTACATATAGAAGAATGAAACTGGACCATTCTCTTACACCACAAACAAAGGCAAACTTGAAATGGATGAAAGACCTTAACGTGAGGCAGGAATCCATCAAAATCCTGGAAAAAAACACAGGCAGTAACCTCTTTGACATCAGCACACAGCAACTTCTTTCAAGACACGTCTCCAAAGGCAAAGGAGACAAACGTGAAAATGAACTTTTGGGACTTCATCAAAATAAAAAGGAAACAGTCAACAAAACAAAGAGGCAACCCACTGAATGGGAGAGGATATTTGCAAATGAGACTACAGAAAAAGGGTTGATATCCAAGATCTATAAAGAACTACTCAAACTCAACATCCAAAAAGAAGATGAAGACATCAAAAAATGGGCAAGAGACATGAAGAGGCACTTCTCCGTAGAAGATATACAAATGGCTAACAGACACATGAAAAAATGTTCAGCGTCAGTAGCTATCAGGGAAATTCAAATCAAAACCACACTGAGATACCACCTTACAGCAGTCAGAATGGCCAAAATTAACAAGACAGGAAACAACAAGTGTTGGAGGGGCTGGGGAGAAAGGGGAACTCTCTTACACTGTTGGTGGGAATGCAAGTTGCAGCCACTTTGGAAAACAGTGTGGAGATTCCTTAAAAAATTAAAAATAGAACTACCCTATGACCCTGCAATTGCACTACTGGGCATTTACCCCAAAGATACAGATGTAGTGAAAAGAAGGGCCAAATGTACCCCAATGTTCATCGCAGCAATGGCCACAATCGCCAAACTGTGGGAAGAGCCAAGGTGCCCTTCAACAGATGAATGGATAAAGAAAACGTGGTATGTATATACAATAGAATACTACACCTCCAGCAGAGAGGATGAATATCTAACTTTTGTAGAAACATGGACTGGATTGGAAGAGATTATGCTGAGTGAAATAAGCCAAGTAGAAAAAGTCAAGTATCACATGGCTTCACTTACTTGTGGTGCATAAGGGGTAATATAGAAGACAGTAGGAGAAGGAAAGTAAATGGGAAGTAGGGTAATTCAGGGAGAGAAATGAAACATGAGAGACTTTGGACACAGAAACAAACTGAGGGACTTGGAGGGAGGAGGTGGGGGGATGGGAGAGCCTGGTGGTGGATACTGAGGGCACCTATTGCATGGAGCACTAGGTGTGGGTCATGGGCAATGAATCTTGGAACACTGAAAAAATAAAGTTAAAAAAAAAGAATTCAGGAAAAATAGAAATGCGACACAGATTAAGCCTTAATATTATGTTTACAAGAAGGAAATAATATGTACATACATTCATTCATTCATTTGGCATTTGCTAAGAGTCTTCTATGTGCCAGAAATTACATGCTAGAGATGTCAAGATTAAAAGACACTATTAATTGCATAGTCTAGAAGTAGAAATAAATGTAAACAAATATTGGCAACATACTATGACAGGTGCTAGAACAAGATATAGTGCTTTACCCAAACTGAGGGGATAATCAACACTTCTTTGAGAATGTGTGGAAAGGATTAAGGTGAGATATTTAAGATGTATCTATAAAGATAAGTAGATTCTGCTTATCTGGAGAGAGGATAAAAGGGGATTCTAGCATAATGGGCATTTCCTCAACAGTCTTTCTCATCCGATATTAAGGTTGAGAGAATTTTCTCTCATCAAATGCTTCACAACAACTTACTTGCTATTTTCAGTGTTCATAAAATGACCAGGCCATTAAAAATTGGATGATCTGTTCATAATGGGGTTGCTTTTGATGACAGTCAGCAAAATCATGGGCAATGAACAGATGTCTTTTCTGTTGAAGAATCCACAGACAACATGCAGGCACCTGTGAATGCAAGACTCTCCCTTAACAGCTACATGAGTAGCCTCTAACAAGAGTACTCAACACAAGCACTGGACATGTGGCTGTCACCAAAATGACAACAGCGCATCGCAGGAATAAACTTAGCTCTTTCACAACAGATTGAGGTTGAAAAACCACAGCGACAGTGATTTTCTTGATGCCAATTTGTTGCCTTCATCCACTCTCTTTCTTCTTTTCTTTCGAGATGACACTCAATGACTAACCACACCATTCACTCCCCAGATTAATAACTACTATCACCACCCAGGGCAGGAAGACCAAGGACTTTGCTACTCTATTTCTAGCTTATTATGGTGCTCTGCTTCCTTCAGAGTCCTATTCTTGAACTTTGAGACCCTTCTCTTCTTTCCATAAAAACTGAGTCTTTTAAATATTGTTTAGAAGACTGGAAGTAATGGCAGGTTCTCTCTCTCTCTCTCTCTTTCTCTCTCTCTCTCTCTCAATGCTTGTTGTTTACATTCTAATTCTCTTCGAGTAATGAATGCCTCTGACTAATTCCAGCCAGGAAGATATTGGGACAAAACTAATATTTCTAAATATCTCATTACATTTGTCAGTGTACAAACTGACCAAATGAAGCCTGAGAGTTCAGGGTAGAGCAGTTACTTTATTAACTATATCTCATAAGCTTAAAACAATCCTCTAAGGTAGATGTTATCATGCTTCACATTATGGATCTATTTGTTAAGATTTAAATTGTGCCTGGGTCATAGTCAGTGTGTTGAATTCCAATCCAAATCTTCTGACTTCAAGTCTAGTGTCCTTCAAGTTTGATCTATAAAAAGAAATAACTAGAAATAGTCTAGCTCTAATTTCCACATTGCACATGCATGACTTTTTAATGCAAAAATTCAGCCATATCACAAAATAGCTACATCTATTAGTATTTTACTATTTAGCAGGCACTATGCTATGTACTTTATATGAGTTAATTGTTATTTTTACAAAAACCTTAGGAGATTGGTATTGCCATTAAGTCCATTTGACATCTATGTCAAGTAGGACTTAGAGGATGTATGTAATTTTTCAAAGACCACAGAGCTAAAAGTGCTGGATCCTGGACACCTTGGCTCAGTCAGTTAAGCATCTGACTCTTTCAGCTCAGGTCATGATTTCAGGATTGTGAGATTCAAACCCCATGCTGAGCTCCATGATCAGTGTGGAGTCTGCCTGAGACTCTCTCTTTCCTTCTCCCTCTGCCCCTCTTCCTACTCATGCTCTATTAATTAATTAATTAGTTAATTAATTAAATCTCTAAAAAATAAATACAATAATCAAAATTTTAAAGTGAAGATATGGAATTTAGAGTAGATATGGATTTTAGGGTAGATTAGGCTCAACTAAAAAAAGATTTGTGAATTAGAGATCAAAAGCAATTATCCAGAATGTGGCACAAATTTCCAAAAATCTAGACAATATGAAAAATAGATGAAAAAATATGGGAGAGTGAGATGATCTAATGTAGTAAATCAGTTTCAGAAATAGTGAAAAGAGAGAATGCAAAAAATAACTGATAATATATTAGCTAAGAATTTTCCTGAACTAATGAAATATACCAAAATACAAGTACAAAAATCTCAATAAGTTTAAAGTAGAATAAAATATTTATAGTAAAAGTGCCAAATGCCAAAATAAAAGAGAACATTGTAAAAGTAGTCAAAGGCAAAGATTAACTTTAAAGGAAGAGCGTTTAGACTGATGGCTTTCATCTCAACAGCACTAAAGGAAGTGAAAAGGAAATAGAATGATAGCTGGAATGTGCTTATAGAAAAACATTTATCACACTGTAATTCTATACTCATCAAAATATCTCTCAAGAATAAATGTGGAATAAAGACATTTTTCAAAAAATAAAACTACCACTAACATATCCACATTAAAAACAGATCTATAAGATATACTTCAAAGCAGAGGAAAGTAATCCTACTTGGAAGTTGGAAGATATAGAATGAAATAAGGAGCAAAAATAAGTGGCATATGAAGATGTAAAGCTAGAAGACCATTAACTGAATACAATGGTAATAATATATCTAGAGTTTAGGGGTACCTGGGTGGCTCAGTCAGTTAAGCATATGACTCTTGATTTTGGCTCAGGTCATGATCTTAGGGTTGTGGGATTGAGCCCTGCATTGGCCCTGTGCTCAGCGGGGAGTCTGATTGAGATTCTCTCTCTCTCTCCCTCTGTTGCTCCCCCTGCTCTCTCTTTCTCTCTGTAAAATAAATAAATAAATAAATCTTTTAAAAAAATCTCTAGGGGTGCCTGGGTGGCTTGGTTAAGCATCTGCCTTTGACTCAGGTCATGATCTGAGGGTCCTGGGATACGCTCATCAGGCTTCCTGCTCAGAGGGGAGTCTGTCTGTCCCTCTCCCTCTTCCCCTCCCCCCACTAATGCTCTCTCTCTGCCTCAAATAAATAAAATCCTAAAGAAATATATAGCTCTGTGGGTGTCTGGGTGACTCAGTAGCTAAGTCATGATCAGCTCAGGTCATGATCTCAGGGTTCTGGGATCAAGCCCACAGTTGGCTGCCTGCTCGGTGGAGAGCCTGTTTCTCCCTCTCCCTCTGCTACTCTCCCTCCTTGTGCATGCTCTCTCTCTCTTTCTGTCAAATAAATAAATAAATATAAAATCTTCAAATATATATATATATAGCTCTAGAGTTAAAAAAAACTAAAATAAGCAAGGACAATAGCATAAATGTAAAGAAAGAAAGAAATCAAGCAAATGTTTCTATGGTCCCTAAAATAGAGCAGGTTAAAAGTATGGGCTAATTTGGACTTTGATCAGTTAAGGATGCCTGTGGTAATTTAAGAATAATATTTAAAAATATAAACAATTTATAGCTCCTAAATTAGTAGTGGGAAAAGAATAAATGATCAATAATACAAAAAGTAAAATAGAAGATTAGGTAAAAATACAAATATATTAGCAGCTACATGGACTAAAAAAGAACTAAATGCTCCTGTAAAAAGAAGATTGTCAGATTGAATTTTAAAAAAGAATCTAATATATACTGTCAATTAGAAAAAGATCTAACATAATTCAGACAAATTGAAAGTAAAAAATGGAAAAAATGTACTGCACAAACTTTAACCAAAAGGAAACTAGTTATTATTTAATCCATATATTATCATGCAAAATGGGCTTTAAGGCTGGAAGAAATTCCTGGGAGAAAGAGTGTTATAAGGATGAAAGTTACAATTCAAATATATATACATATATCTGAGTATATAATTTTGTGTCTGCTTAAAACATGACCTTAAGATGCATGACACAAAAACTGAATTATAAAGGGAAATGAAGAGTTCTGCAATTATTGTAGATTTCAAGTTTTCTCATAATTGATATTAAAAAGCCAGACAAAAATTTTACAGCATAATTAAATTTTGACACATACAGAATATCATATCTATCAAGTGCAAAATAATTTTTTTCAAACACACAGGGAACATTTGCAAAATTGACTGTATCATGGGCCATAAAAAAAGTTTAAATAAATTTCAAAGAACTGAAATACATGGCATATCTTCTTGCCTCAGTATACTTAAGTCAGAAACTAAAAACAACAACAAAACAAGTAAGCAAAAAAGAGGGAACTAATACATTTAATATTTAATATACTCTATGGGTCAAAGAAGTTGAAAAGAAAATTTAGAACATTTTAACTGGGTGATAAAAATCCTAAATACCAAATATGTAGGGTGCAGTTAAAGCTGTAATTTAGGAAATTTCAAGTCTTAAATATTTATATTAAATATTATATTTACATATTGTTATATTTTTATATTAAAAAGCTGAAAAGGTATGGGGCACCTGGGTGGTGCAGTTGGTTAAGCATCTGACCCTTGGTTTTGGCTCAGGTCATGATCTCAGGGGTTTGAGATGGAGCCCCAAGTTAGCCTCTGTGCTCAGCATGGAACCTACTGGAGTTTCTCTCTCACTATCACTCTCTCCCCTTCTAAAATAAATTAATAAATACATCTCTTTTTTAGCTAAAAGAATAAAAATTGAGTCAAATATCCATCGAAAAATAGAACTCTTTTAAAATGTATAAAAACTGGAGAAAATAAAATATAAAGAAAGTAGAAGAAAGAAAATAATGTCATTAACAGCAGAAATTGATAAAAGAGAAAACACATCCACAAAAATAAAATAAATAAAACAGAAAACATGCATGTAATAGGATCAACAGTAGAGAAAGGTGGTTCCTTAAAAAAACAAGTAAACCAATAACAGCAAAAAACAACATACAAATACCTGGCTAGACCAACCAAGAAAAGCTTAGAAGTCACAAATAAATAGAGGATCCAAAAGAATTTATAATATTCAGAGATCTAAGTAAGTTTACTGCATACAAAATGATACATAAAACTCCATTACACTTCCATGTCCCAGCAAAATGGGGCGGGGAGAAAAAGAAAAAGATACTATTTAAATAGCATCAACAATATTAAGAAATTCATTATAAATATAATGAAGAATGCCCAAAATTTTATACAGAAGTTAAAATACTTGTGAGAGATGTCATAGTGTATATAAATAAGTGGAGTGATATTTATGATCATGAATTAGAAGATTTGATATATTCAGATGTCAAATCTTCCAACAGGTTTTCTATTGATTTATATATTTAACATAATCCTATCCCAAATTTTAATGTAGAGTTGGGGGAGTACATTATACAACTATTTTGGTTAAAACACTGTGCTACTGATGCTAGAGTAGACACATAGACCAATGGAATTGAATATAGAAAGGTCAGAAAAGGGCATGCACATTTTTGGAAGCTTCATATGTATTGATGATTTAAAAAACCAGAAGAATTTATATATATAAATGTTTATATTTCTATATAAATTATATAAACTATTAAGCTTATGTATATGTAAAAGCACCAACTGCAACAAAAAGAAAAGGCAGTCTTTTTTTAAAAAGAGAACTCTGTAGAGGGTGAGGAGAAGACGCTATTCAGAAAATGAAAAGAGAGAAAGAAATGTGATAAACTGGTGATAAGAGGGAGATTTTGAAATGGACAATGAGAATTGCATTATCAATTTTTTCCAATCAAAATATTTATTTTTTTAAATTGGGTTAAATGGTGAAACAAATATTATGAACCTGCGTTATGTTTCTAATGTCTTCTACTTTATCCAAAATTCTATAAAACCATACATGACCCACTTTCTTTCTTGGTGCATACTATAATCTCAGATTTAATTGTATATTCTTTGAAATAAATTCTCCCCTTGAACATGACTATTATAGATTTGAAAAGAGAGAACTGTAGCAGTCATATCAATAAGGCCCTCAGTTCTAAACATAAATACACAGGAAGAAGAGAGAGAAAAGAGGAGGGACTAGGGAGAGAGAACAGGTTTATTTCTTTAAATGAACAGATGTATTTCTTTAAATAAATAACAGGTTTATTTATTTTTAAGAGGGAAATGATGGAATTTTAAGTGAATGGTGATGAGAAAATTGTATTTCCTACCTCATACTTTATTTTCTTTTTTTCCTTTTTACGACGCTATAACATCACCACATTTATTAAATTCTAAAGCATTTTCACCAACCCCAAAGAAAACCTCATACTCAATAAGCAGTCACCTCTCCATTCGCACTCCCCTCCCCACCTCATCTCTTGAAAACCACCTACCTGCTTTCTGTCTCTATGGATTTACTTATCCTGGTTATTCCATATGCATGGAATTATGCAGTATGTGACTTTTTGTGCCTGGCTGTTTTCACTTAGCATGTTTTCAAGGTTCATCCATATTGCATGCTGAATTCCTTTTTATGACTGAACAATTCCTTTGTATGTATACACCACATTTGGTCTATCTACTCATCCCTTGGTGGACATTTAGCATGTCTACCTTTTGGTTATTGTGAATTGTACTACTATGAATATATGTGTTCAAGTTCTTGTTTGAGAGTCTGTTTTCAGTTCTTTTGGGCATATAGCAAGTAGTGGAATTTCCAGGTCATAAGGTAATTCTATGTTTGACCTTTTAAGGAGCTGCCAAAGTATTTTCCCAACTGGCTGAACCATTGTACATTTCCAACAGCATGTATGAGTGTTCCAACTTTTCTACAACTTGTTATTATTTAGTTGTAGTTATATTCTTCCCGGTGGATGTGAAATGATATCTCACTGTGGATTTGATATATACTTTCCTAAAGACTAATTGTGTTGAACATCTCTTCATGTGCTTGCCCATTTGTTTATATCTTTGAGAATATGTCTATTTAGGTTCTTCACCCATTTTTAAATCAAGCTGTCTTTATATACTCTGGATTCTACACCTTCTCAGTTATATTTATATATTCTGGATTCTACACCTTCTCAGTTATATGATTCACAAGTATTGTGTCCCAAGCTATAGGTTATCTTTTCACTTTAAGAGTATCTTTTGAAGCACTAGAGTCTTTAATTTTGATAAAGTTCAGTTCACCTATTTTTTCCTTTGTTGCTTGCACTTTTGGTGTCATATCCTAGAATCCATTGCCAAAACCCAGGTCATAAAGATTTACACCTATGTATTCTCCCTTATAGCTTTGGGCCTTACATGTAGCTCTTTCTTTAGGTATAGATTTATTAAATTTATTCTACAGATGACTTGATGTGCTTTATAAATCTGATTCTCTTTTAAGTATTATATTCTGTTTACTGTATTTAGTTTTATTTTTTATTATTTTTTAAGATTTTATTTATTTATTTGACAGAGAGAAATACAGCTAGAGAGGGAACACAAGCAGGGGGAGTGAGAAAGGGAGAAGTGGGCTTCCTGTGGAGCAGGGAGCCCGATGTGGGGCTCGATCCCAGGACTCCGGGATCATGACCTGAGCCGAAGGCAGTCGCTTAACCAACTGAGCCACCCAGGCACCCCTGTACTTAGTTTTATTTTAAATTTTAATTCTAATATACTAAACATAGAGTGTAATATTAGTTTCAGGTCTATAATATAGTGATTCAACAATTTTTTAAAAATTTTATTTATTTGACAGAGAGAGCACAAACAGGGGGAGCGGTGGGTGGGGGATGGAGAAGCAGTCTCCCCAGTGAGCAAGGAGCCCAACATGGGACTCAATCTCAGGACTCTGGGATCACGGCCTGAGTTGAAGGCAGACTCTTAACTGACTGAGCTACCCAGGTGCCCGATAATTCAACAGTTCCATACATTACTCAGTGCTCATCATAATGAGTGTACTCTTATTTTTTTAAAGATTTTATTTATTTATTTGACAGAGAGAAACACAGCTAGAGAGGGAACGCAAGCAAGGGGAGTGAGAGAGGGAGAAGCAGGCTTCCCCCTGAGCAGGGAGCCCGATGTGGGACTCGATCCCCGGTCTCAGGGATCATGACCTGAGCCGAAGGCAGTCGCTTAACCAACTGAGCTGCCCAGGTGCCCCTCTTTTTTTTTTTTTTTTTTTAAGAGAGAGTGTGTACATGAGCACAGGGACAGTGGGAGGGGCAGAGGCAGAGAGAGATAATCTTAAGCAGGCTTCACACCCAATGTGGAACCCTACACAGGGCTGGCTCTCATAACTCTGAGATCATGACCTAAGCCAATAAGTATACTCTTAATACTCTTCACCTATTTTACTCATCCCCACACACACCTCCCCTCTGTAACCATCTGTTTGTTTTGTACAGTTAAGTCTGTTTTTTGTCTTCCTCTATTTCACTTAGCTTTTTACCTTCTAGATCCATCCATGTTGTTGTGAATCACAAGATTTCTTTTTTTATAGCTGAGCAGTATACCATTATATATATATATATCTTCTTTATCCATTCATCTATCAATGGACACTTGGGCTGATTCCATAATTTGGTTATTTCAATAATGCTGCTACAAACATGAGGGTGAATGTACCTCTTTGAATCAGTTGCATTTTTCTATTTGTGGGTAAATACCCAGTAGCATGATTACTAGATCATAAAGTAGTTCTATTTTTTAACTATTTGAGGAACCTCCATACTGTTTTCCATAATGGCTGCACCAGTTTGCTCTCCTACCAACAGTGTAAGAGGTTTTCTCTTTCTTTACATCCTTGCCAACCCTTGTTGTTCTTTGTGTTTTTTATTTTAGCCATTCTGACAGATGGGAGGTGACATCTCATTGTGGTTTTAATTTGCATTTCCCAGATGATGAGTGATGTTAAGCTTCTTTTCATGTGTCTGTTGGCCATCTGGATGTCTTCTTTGGAGAGATGTCTGTTCATGTCTTCTGCCCATTTTTTAATTGGATTGCTCACCTTTTGGGTGTTGAGTTTTTAAGTTCTTTATATATTTGGGGCACTAATCCTTTACCAGATAAGTCATTTGCAAATATCTTCTCCAATTCAGTAGGTTGTCTTTTAATTTTGTTGATTAAAAGATTGTTTGATTATTTCCTTTGCTGTGCAAAATGTTTTTTTCATTTTGATATAGTCTAAATAGTTTGTTTTTGTTTTTATTTCCTTTGTCTCAGGAGACATATCTAGAATAATGCTGTTATGGCTGATGTCAGAGAAATTACTGCCTGTGCTCTCTTCTAGAATTTTTATGGTCTCAAGTCTCACATTTAGATCTTTAATCCATTTTGAGTTTATTTTTGTGTTTGGTTTAAGAAAATGGTCCAGTTTCATTTTTTTATGTATAGTTGTCCAATTTTCCCAACACCATGTGCTAAAGAAACTGTCTTTTTCCCATTATATATTCTTGCCTCCTTCGTTGAAGACTATAGGTAATCATGAGTTTACTTCTGGACTATTCTTTTCTATTTTTGTGCCAGTATCATACTGTTTTGACTATTACAGCTTCGTAGTATATCTTGAAATATAGCATTGTGATACCTCCGGGTATGTTCTTCTTTTACAAGATTGCCTTGTACTCTATTTTCAAATGTCACTTCTCTAGTGAACTATGGCCTACAAAAAAACAAAACTATAAATATCTTAAAAATACAGAGAAATATTTTTACAAACTCAGGATATGATCATTAATTTTATTCAGAAAACACCAAAACCAAAAAAGTAAAGATGTTTGAATTCCATTGCAGTGAAATTAAAAAAAATTATCAAAAGACACCTCAAGGAGAATAAAAAAATAAGCTTTTATTGAGATTGTGAAAAAACATTTACTGTACATAAAATTCATATTGGCTAGTTTTCAGAAAATAGAAGGAAGTTCTATAAATCAATAAGGAAAAAAAGGATAAATCAATAGAAAAATGCCCAAAAGATATGAACAAGCACTTTCAAGAGCCAAAGAATATATGAAAAAATGCTTGCTACAACACACAAATAAACAAACTAAAACCACAATGAAATATCATTACCCATCCACAGACTTGAGTAGTACTCACAAGTCTAACAGTACCAAGTATTGACAAAGATGTAGAGCAAAAGGAGGTCTGTCATATACTATTGGTGGAAGTGTTTCATAATGCCATCACTTTGGAAAAGAGTTTGTAATTACCAAGTAAAATGAGAGATGTATATGTTCTACAGTCCAACAATTTGTCTTCTAGGTGTATCTCCCAGAGAATATCTTGTCTGTTAGCACAGGGACACATCTATTGATGTTCACAGCCACATTATTTGTAATAGCAAAAGTAAGCAAACAACCTAAATGTTTATAAACTGGCTAAGTGTGGTCTATTAATAGATTACTAAGTGAAACTGATGATAAAAGAACTCCATCATTAGATTAGAGTGGGTTTGAGTTGAGTGTTAACTGATACGACATCCTAGTGGCTTAAATGCATTACTAATGACGTTTAAGTGTAGCAGACATGATTGTGCCACTGTTCAAGAGATGAAAAATCACCAGGGTATGGGTAACATAAGTATAAAGGGGGGACCCCAGTTAGCATCACCTTTGAAATATTAGCCTTTCTTTCCTCAAACCCATGTCTTTCAAATCTAGGTAGTTGCCAAAGGTTTACAAACTTCATGGTTACAACCATCAACCCTGTTGCCTGCTGTTCCTCGAGGCATTAGGTCTGATGACACTATGCTCTGATCTGTTGTTTTCACCTTTGCTGTTGCAGTAACGTCCCAAACTCACTGCTCTTGTGTGGACAGCCTCTCACTGTGGGTTTTGCTTGCCCTGACAGGAAAAGGAAGCAGCTAGTCCTACCACACTCTCCTCCTATATTTCACAGTTTGGGAGCTGAGGAAGGAAACTGCAGGAAGCTAGTGCTTCCTCCCCACATACATGACAGGGTAGGTTTCTCTTTATTTCCCACATTTCTGGGGATGAGCCCTCTTTCCACTATCTCTTTTCACAGACTTACTGGGAAGCTAATGAGCCTTAAGCATCAAGACCCCCTCATTTGCACAGGTTTCTTCAAAAGAAGAAAGAGCTGTAGCAATGTGTTCACATAGACATATGTCTTTATAAAGTTGGTAAAACTAATGTATTTAAACTGGAATGGGTTAAGACAACTGTCTACTTCCAATCAAACACACCCTTCAAAAAAACTCAACTCAGGTTGAGTGACATTACAACAGCTCAGAGCAGTTTTGAGATTTGGTTGAGGGGAAGTTGAACTGGGAAGACATCAAAAAGATTGTGGTTGGATATGGACCAATTTCGATTTCTAACTGTTTATCCATCCATCCATCCATCCATCCATCCATCCAGGTATAATTACATAATAGACATAAATAATTATATAATCGGTAGAGCTGTACAAAGATAGAGATAGAGATGGGGGAGAGAAAAGCAGATATTGCTCATTATTTCAGGGCACAGTTAAGTTACTGCTAACCATCCATCTGTACGATGGCTGGCAGGAATATTCATACTGACCCTGTGCTGACTCAACCTGGTAAGAACAGAAGTAAAGGGCTAGAGCTTATATTATGATTTCAACACATATTACTGTGTTAACCACCCTAATTACAGAAGTACAGGGAGAGGAATTATGCTGAAATGCTCAGAACCAAAGACTAATCTGTAGAAATCTTCCAAACAGTTCATATATGAATAAATTTGATAGAAATGTTCCTAAATTTGTCGCCAGTTCTAGAAGTTTACACGATATTACTGATAATGTATTATATAACTTTTTTCTACAAGTATCAATACATTTTTAATTTTTTTTGATTAAACATGTACAAGAAAACTTTTTCCTCCACCCTCTTGGGGTCCCTGGTGGGGTCTGAAAATTAAACTGACAAAGAGATTAACAGGAGAAAAGTGCACAACTGTATTTAATGTAAGTTTTACCTGACACAGAGGCCTTCATTAGAAATGAAAACTTCAAGAGACAGATCTGAATATTTTGATGCTAGGTTTGATGAAGAGTGGGCAACTGTGTAGATATACATTAGGTTAAGGAGTATGGGGTAAGTGTAGTATACTGGTGAAACTTAACAAGGTGCTTTGTGAGATTCTTCTCGGCATCCCTTTGTCTTCAGCAACAAGGAGGCTTCTTTCCCCCAAGTGAAGAGAGGGCACCCCATTCATGAGGGTTTTACCCATTTCAGGAGAGAAGCGCTGGCAAGGTCAGAGTGACATTCCTGTTTTTCCAAACTCCTTCACCTTAAAATATTCCATATGCCAAGGTCCATATACTGAGGGTAGCCTATGCTGAACCCCATCACATGGTATAAGTTACAGGAAAGAATTATCCTTCTATTATGGCTATAGACAATCATAGTATACAATCATTGTCATTTGGAGAGGTACTCAAAGACTATACCATAAAAAAATGAAGGAAAAAAATTATACGGGTATGTCTGACGATTAAAAAATATTGTTATTTTTCTGTATTTTGTGGCACTTATTAGCACTCTAAAATGGATATTTTGCTCTATTTTTATTTTCTCACCTCAGTAAATATTATTTTTATACCTAATTTTAAATTTGTAAATTTGCTTTTTTTCTGAGGCACGTGCACGCTGCCTGACCTTCGGGCTCCATAAATCTGGATCTGCCCCTGCCTGTGTTAATTTTTCTGGGGGAGGCGTTGTAGAGGTCAGCCCTCACTAAAGTCAACCTTCTGGGAGGATGTATTTAGGGTCCCTCCTTTGGAGCCTTGGCCACATAAATGTGAATATATACAAATAAGCATTAACCTGTAGAATTTCAGTCTCTGATTGAGAGAGCTGTGTATGTTGCCCTTTAAAGTCTTTTCTCCTGTGAGCATATTTTGCCTCTTCCTTTTCCACTTGTGCAGCTTCCTCCTGCTCTTTATAAGCCCTTCCCCTGGGTAGCACCTGACCCAAGCTTCCGGGACTCACCGCCCTACTTCTTTAAGACATCCTATGCCTGACCCCCAGCCACCACTAGATTTTACCACAAAAACCCCAGCACCACTCATCCAACACAGTTTTCTTTTTTTTTTTTTTTTTTTT
>PITA01005242.1:33720-113040 GCA_004023965.1 Spilogale gracilis | reverse complement strand
TGAGGGAGGGAGAAGCAGGCTTCCCGCGGAGCAGGGAGCCTGATGTGGGGCTCGATCCCGGGTCTCCGGGATCATGACCTGAGCCGAAGGCAGTCACTTAACCAACTGAGCCACCCAGGTGCCCCAATTTCTCATTTTCTAAAACTTGAATGGGGGATTTTGTATGTGAATATACTCGAGAAAAGCTATTTGTTCCAAGTTTACCCGTCTGGCAAGGATTTCCCTACTATCTCAAGTATAGGCTTTGGTGCCCGTGACTGTCAGTGTTGGCCCATCATGGAATCCAAAAACACTAGACTGTGGGGAACTCTTGGTGCTCCAACTAAGAGCAAGTTCGGTAAAGGAAGAGATACTTTGTTCTCATTTACCATTGGACCTCAGTGTCCTGCATGATGCCAGATACCTAGTAAGTATTCCATATGTATGAGTGTGGGTGCATACACATGGGCATAGCACCAATTCTGCTTTAGGGAGACTACTGTCCAGGGGTGCCTGGGTGGCTCAGTTGGTTAAGCATCTGCCTTGGGCTCAGGTCATGATCCCAGGGTTCTGGGATCAAGCCCCACGGGGGGCTCCCTGCTCAGTGGGGAGTCTACTTCTCCCTCTGCCTCTATGCCCGCACTTGTACCCATTCTCTGTCAAATAAATAAAATCTTTTAAAAAGCGGACTATATTCCTGACATTCATTAAAGCACCAGAATAGCTGTTATTATTAAAAAAAATAATAAATGCAGTTGCAGAAATGCACTTCAAAATAAACTTCAGAAATGCTGTCTTCAGCTTCTTTCTGTTGATAAGGAGGACTTGGCCCTCCAGTCCCATTTTCTAGTTTTCACTAACAATGGCTAGGTAGAAAACCTAGGATGTTGATGTGTGCAGGGGAGAGGCCCTGTGCTGTGGAAGCGCCCTGTTCTGCTTTCTCATCCCGATCCCGCCAGCCCTTGGTGACTCAGGGAATGCGCACTTGATTTGGAAAAGAGGGAGTAATAATACAGAGGTTGTAGAATCTTGTAAAATTTATATTCATTATTTATATTAACACATACAGCATACATGCTTTTTTTATGAATTTGAGTCACATCTGAATGACAATTAGGGCAACTATATGTCCTACTGAGCTTAAGGGATTCCTGGTATAGGCTTATTTTACAGAAGAAATTATTAAAACTCATACATCTCAAACATTTTGGGGTTTGGATGACAACCTAAATGGTCATCTAGATGACTGTGTGTGTGTGTGTGTGTGTGCGTGTGTTACATGATTATGCACAATGTGATCTGGTCCTTTAATATTCATATATATATATATTTTTTTTTTTTCTTTTAAAGATGCTCAGACTAAAAGTCAATTGAAAAGACATACCATCCTCAGGAAGACAGAAATGCTGCTAAAGTTGTGACACAGGCTAGGGCAGGAGAGGATAAGTAGACTGTGCAGGAGGGTGGTGTCTGCTCTCTCACTGTCCCCGGAGCCTAGGTAGAATACCCCAGCCATCGCTGTCCTCTTTTGAGAAGACCTTACTAGAGTGTTTGCCTGGGAAGCCTGCAGGGCAGGAACAGTGTGACTATAGCTAATGTTGCTCACTTCTGTACCAATAGACCATTCTAGCTAAAAGGATATTTATGGATATGGTCTCAAAAATTTTTTTAAATAAACTTGAGGAAAGAAGCCATAATTTGCTCAAACTGTAGCACATGTGATCACATAATTCTGGCTGAGGGCAGGAGCTCCCAGGTCGCTCCATCCCAACAGGCCTGTGAACCCCACATACGGGAAATAGGTACTTGAGGAGGCAGATCGAGGGGTTGCTATGGAGGGCCCTCAGCCAGAATGGCTTGAACAGTACGAAGTGAGGGGAGTTTTCCACATACCCCTGTCTACAGAACAGGGAGAATTTGCCTAACATAAGGTAGCCTCTTGTTCTTGCTTTTTCCCTAAGTTTACTACTTGAATAATTATAAGGACCCTTGATTCTGAAAAGTGTTCTTGTCCATGACCTGTTATTACTGTGTTTTTCAATAATTTATCTGGGTCAATTTAACTCTCCTTAGTGGGTCTAAGCTGAACTTTATGTGCTTAGAGAATCTGAGTACCCATCTCAAAGGGCTGGCACAGATCAAATGATCTGCAAACAAAGCTATGCAAAGAATAACATACACACCTTAGTATATTCAACCCCACTGACTCCATTAAATTCATTACGTGTTTACATCAGACAAGTACATTTTACTTATATCAATCCTCACAATGATCCTATAAAGTAGGAATGTTATTGTCCGCAGTTAACAGAAAAGAAAACTGAGTCACAGAGAATACACGGAAATTGTCCATCTGCGAGTTACTGGTGGAGGACTGCATCTAACCGACCAGTCCAAATGAGAATCATCAACACAATGAAGACACGTTATATCGAAGTAGGAAAGGAAAAAGATGTTTCCCTCTTAAAGCTATATTCAGCAAGAAAAAAGTCTTGGAACATCAAGAACCGATTGCAAAATTGGGAGAAATAACAGGAACTGGCTAATTTGTCAGAGTATTCAAATTAGCAGTGAGAAGCCTGAGCCCTCAGAATGCACAAGGAATTCTCTGGCCTGCCCCTTCTCCCATTTTAAAACCGAGTCTCCTCTTAATCAAATACACAGATGATACCCACTCAATTTCTCTCACAGGATTCCAGAAAACATGCTTTGGTCTGATTTCAAAATAAGTAGAAGGGAAGAAGAGGAAAGAACTGAGGATAACAGTATCACATAGAGTGTCTATGGTATTTTTAGAGTTTTCTTGATGTTACTACTTCTCCCATTCTTGCATTGATCTTTGGGGTCAGTATTTGTCTGGCTCTGTCTGGCTCTCCTTTCCATACAGGACTGGAGGTGGTGGTTAAATGCCTTGCAGAGAAACCTCACAGAGCCAGTATAAAGCTGGGCAGAGCTTTTGACTCAGGATGGTCTTAATTGCCCACATTTGCCCCATGTACCTCTTATCCCAAGTCATATAAGAAGCTATTTAAAAAAACACATTTATGTCAATTCTTTGATACTACAAGAAACCCAAATCAGAATAGCCACCTCAAAGAAACACCACTTCATGTCTCAACTAGAGCTGCAAATCAAGTTAAAAACTTTAGAGTAAGGGAAGAGTCTCTGACCATTAACTAAGAAATGTGTTTTTATTCTCCATCAAATGTGCTTCTCTGTTCTTGTGCACAATATATAAGAACACCAGCTGGGGTCCAGTGCAAACAGGTTAAAACCGAAGTAAACCAATGCTTACATGTCATCAAATTGCAAAATTATGTTCACTCTACATATGTCCTTTGCTTTTTAAGCCACTTTTTTAAATTTCACAAACCCTCCACAGAGAAGAGGCAAACAGTTACCAAGTGGCTGATTTCTTCATGTTGGGGACAATCAGTAGACAGCCTGTTATGAACGAGGCTATTGCAAATTACTCAAATTATATCCAGACTGTGGCAAACATTTTCATGAATACTTATCTAACGAACTTGAAAATTCTTTTGAGGCTCTTCACCTTGTTATCCAATTCCATTCGCCTAGGACTCTGTCACTAGACTTGGATTTAGAGATATTTCAGCCTCCATCATCTCCTGCCAATGGAGTTCAGGGATGTGTGCCAAATCCCATTTCCCTTCTGCCTTGCATCAACCATGAGGAATCATTAACTGCTGGGCTTAGAGCACTTACTGGAGAACCATTTGATAGAGTACCCTCCCTGGGTGGGAGAGCTAATGGACCACCAGAGTCACAGAGCAAAGCACTGACAGGGAGGGTCCTGTAATTATATATAGTATATCATCAGGAAATTGTTGCATTGTGCCCAGTCAACACTCTTAAAAATGGAAGCTTTGATTTCAAAACCTACTCGGGCAGAATGAGACAAAGTAAGAAACAGCAACTCCTCGAAGGGCTTCCCCTCCTTACAATTGCTTTCCCTGCTCCCTCAGTCCTGGGAGCATTTCACCCACATCACTGACTGCCCAGTCCATCAGCCCACTTATGGAAGGACAGCCTCGGGCAACGGCTGCTCTTGGACTGCTTCTCCCTTTTCCCAGCAGTTCCATATTTCAAGTGAGTCAAGCATCTTCAAGTGAATTGCTTGACAAATTTCCAAAATGATCACTTCAGATCAAACTCAGCTAAAATGCTATCCTTTCCAAAGTTTTGAGAACCCATTTTTACAGCAAGGCTGGTGAAACATCTAATGAGCTTCAATTCAGGAGAGGCACATCCTTTTAACTTGAATTTGGCTTCAAAACAAGGTTGGCCCAGTCAAACACCTACCAATCTTTTCAGCCACAATGGCTCCCTCTTTCACTCTAGTGAAAGATTACAGATAGCGCCATTCCCCAAGTTCTTAAAATTTCTAGAAATGACATAAAAATATTTATGTTAGAGAATATCCTGCTTTTATTCAGAATATTTTGATTCAATGAGCTTCTAGTGACTTGCTTTCCTTCTCATCCAGCTTTATTACTGTAGGATATATCTATTATTTAATCCAATTTTTTTAGGTCTCAAAACACACGACTTCAGCTCGGAAAAGAATTAGTGTAAATGAATTATTACTAAAAGAAGGAGCAGACACATTCAAATAGACTTGGTAGTATTTAATCTGGGAAGGCTTAATTGGAAGTTCTCTTATCGGCCTAATAATAATGAACTATAATGACCTTGATTTAACAGAGACAGGGATACTATCTAACTTTCTTAATGGAAACATGAGAAGCAAGGGGTCAAGTGACTTAACCAGGTATTACAGAAATGAAATACATTTGTAATGTACAGATCTTAGAAAATTCATAAGTTTTGAAGAAGAAAATACTTGTAAAACCCATTAGTTTTTTTTTTTTTACTAAGTTCTTTTTTTAGAACTGGATTGCTATTGCATGTTCAAATTTAGAATATTCTGATTTTCATATATATAACACGATATAATGAGCATTTTCATGTCCTTAAAACATTTTGAAAATTCCAGTTAGGCTGAATTCATCCAATGCATAGATGTATTCTAATTTATATAGAATTATAAATTCAGGGTTTTTTCCTAATACAAGTAAATCCGTGGTGAATATTCTTACAAATAAATCCATATATACATTTCTGTACACTACATTTTTAGAAACAATATAAGTATTCTGAAACATATGAAACATTACATATAGGAGATACTTAACAAAACATACTCCCTCAGGTACTGAATGAGAATGTGCTTTTACTCTGCTCTCAGCAAACTATTTGCTTTTAAAAATCATTAAGTATATAATAGGCAAAGAAAAAAATTTTAATCTGCATTTCTTTGTGAGGTTGAGTATTTTTCATGTTTATTGGTTATTTGTATTCCTTTTTAAGGGAAGAGTAAGTTCCCCTTGTTGCCCATTTTCCTACTGAGAATTTTAGTGTTACACTAGTTGATCTATGCTACTCCATCATAATATCAATTCCTTGCCATAATTTATTATACAGTTTACTGCTAATTTGTCTATCGTTTAATTTTATTTCTGATTTATGGTATTCAGTGATCTACCAGTTGTTTATTTTTGCCTTCCATTGCTTTTTGTTCAAAAGGTCCCTTCAATTGCTGACATAAATACAGAATTTTATTTACTATTTTCCTCAAGACTTTATTAATTACATTAACTCCTGAATTCATTAAAAACAACTTTCCATATAAAGAAGGAAAGTAAAAATCCAAATTTGATTTGTTTTACCTGATTGCCAACCAAATTTACTGAGCAATCAGCCTCTCATTTTCCCTCTGATTTATGGATCCTTCCTTACTACCTTCCTACACTAAGTTCTAGAACATACCTGTTTCTGTTTTTGCCAGTCCATCAGTCAATGATCTAGGACTTTATAGCATATTTTAAGTTCAGCAAGATCAAGTTTGCCTATTTATTTTTCTTTAAAGTCCTCTTTGTCGAGTTGTTTTTAGAATCTTGGAATTGTTCTTAAATTTTCATTAGCTTGCTCTATAATTTCTAAATACTAAAAATGGATTTCTGAAAATACACTAAAGAGTCAGAAAATAACAAAGAAAAATATGAAGCCTCCCTCACCTCAACATTCATGCTGTCAACGCTTTTGAGCATACACTTTGAGGATCTCTATCAGAGATGATTTAGCTAGGTTTGCATCTACTCTTCTTAGACAAGTAAACAAAAACGTCTTAGAGCATGATCAATCTTTTTCAACATAGAAAAATTTTTTTTGATTCATAAGTTCACAATCACAGGATTTATCATAGGATTGCAATTTACTTTTAAAATACTATAAAGTATTGGGGGCACCCGGGTGGCTCAGTTGATTAGGTGACTGCCTTTGGCTCAGGTCATGATCCTGGATTGAGCCCCACATCGGGCTCCCTGCTCAGCGGGAGGCCTGCTTCTCCCTCTCTCACTCCCCCTGCTTGTGTTCCCTCTCTCGCTGTGTTTCTCTCTGTCAAATAAATAAATAAAATCTTAAAAAAAAATAAGAACAAAAAAAATACTAAGTATAATCATGATCTCTCTTAGATTTGAATGCCACGAGTAAAGCATTTAATGAGCTAGATTCACAGAGATCCCTATTTATTGCTGCTTTCATATACTAAATTGTGTTTTTTTATTTAACTTGAAACATGGCCCAGTTGGTAATGTATCACAAAGATACAGCTGGTAGCATGCTGGACATGTGAAAATACTTACCTTGTTTTCCTTACTTCCTGACAACAAACTACTTCACTTACTCCAAATGCATTACAAAGTACAGCACCATTTAATTCCTAAATTCATTTCTGTATGTATTTATTCAACAGTATCTTGGTGATAGGTGCTCAATAAACATTTGCTAAATGGAGAAGAATGAATGAAACATACTACTTAAATAGAGTGCTATACAAAATAGCACATTATTAATAACTACATGGGGATTCTTAGAAGTGGCTGATGCAGGAACAAATGTAAGCTTTTTATTCACAGCAAAGCCCAGGAGATGAATAGTGGGCACACACGATGCGTGATTTATTCATACACTCTAGTAGGAGATTTATAGGCATCTATTAACCTACTCGAGTTCCAATTCTGTCTTAGGCTGGTCTTTTGTCATGATTAGCTATGTTGTGACTCTATGTTAAATAACAGGTTGTCTGTGCTGAAATATGCAAGAAATATGAAGACAGAAGGTCAAAATTATACACACACACATCGTTCCCACTAAGTCATAAATATATCTCTGCTTGTGTAGGCAAAAAAATTAGACACACATATATGTACAAAAGCAAAAGATACTTTTTCCAGACTTGAGATCCATCATCATACACTGGATTTGTCTCCCAAATAATTAATGTGTTGAAGCCCTAACTTCCAGTAACTCAGAATGTGAACATATTTAGAGAAAGGGTCTTTACAGAGGTAAATCAGTTAAAATAGGGTCATTATGACTGGTGTCCTTATGAGAAGATAAAATGTGAATACAGACATGTACAGAGGGAAGAAAATGAGAAGATACAAGAAAACTGCCATCTATAAGCCCAGGAGAGAGACCTGAAAGAGACAACTCTGTCGGCAGCTGGAATACGGATCTCCAGCGTACAGAACTGTGATAAAATACATTCCTCTTGTTTAAACCACTGAATCTGAGGTACTTTGTTACAGAAGCCCTAGCAACTAATACACCATGAACTATGTTGAAAAAGAATAAGAATTATTTTGTTATTTTCAACATTCTCAGTTTTCAAAAAGATTAATTGTACCCACCTGCACACTGTGTGGGGCCTGATCTGATCCTTCCATTGGATAAAACACCATCCCCAAAGTCATTGTTTTAGGTGAGACTTCTGATTGATCCCTCCACAAACCAAGTAGGAATTCAAACTTCACTGACGGCATTGCCCTCTTCCACATGGCAATCCGTTTAATGTGTGTTTGAGGATCTATGAGACCTCAGATACAACTCATGCTTGGTTGGAATCGGTAGATCACCTTGGCTTCTCCCTGCAGGTCTTAAAGTCACGTTTGTGCTTTCTATCTCTGTCTACACTGCTCTAATACATATAACACAATACGAGGGATGTGGGAAGGTGCATTCCCAGTCTCCTTCATCCCTAACCCAATTGCACAGAAGATAGAAATGGGGTTTAAATTCTGTAAGTGGGGTAAATGTAATGGTAGTCCACAAGTCACATGGAATCCATGCCCTCAAGGGTGATAGAAGATCCCAGTTCTGTTTATCCTGACAGAAGGCATGGTAACTCTTACAGAGATCTGCCACTGTCACTTATCAGCTCTTCCAAACCTGTGCTGCCCACTGGGACAACTCATCCTCCTCGTGGACTGAAGCTGGCCCTTAGAGCCAGGCAGGATTTGCCAATACATTCCAAGCTCCTAATTATAAGGTGCATTTATTTCTCTGTGCCATCTTAATAAAACAACACGAAATAAAGTTTTATAATAGCAATATATGGAGGAAAAAGTCATAATTTTCCATGCTTCGTGATTCAGAATAATTAATTTAATAAGTGTGTCATATGAGAAGAGTAAATAAAGAGAAGGAAAGGGGTGTGGATACATATGATCACTGAAGCATATACAATTGCAAGAAAAAACAAATTACCAGAGTAGTGCTGGAAATAAAAGCTCAGTGGGAAATATTTCTTGGATGCTAATTTGATTCTTCTATGGAACCTTAAAGCTGCAGTGCTTACAAGTGCACTGTTTATCTCCACCTGTTTTTATTTTTAGCATTTATATAACCTTAAGTCTCTAAAAACCAATTAAACACCTCCTGATCTCCACTGGGAATTTTCCCTAAGTAGTTCTCTACCTCGACTATAACAGGACTATGATTTCATTTACAACATCTTGCTGGAGAGCATTTCATCAAGAGAGGTGTTAAAAAAAAAAAAAAAAGAGTGAAATGAATAAACGGGGGCAGAATCAAGATGAGCTCCAGTGTTCTGTGGACGCAGTTGCAGCCGGGGCGTTGGTTCAACACTGAGCCACTAGGTCTTACAAGCGCAGTTTGCTTTGTTATACCACAGTCTAGTTTTGCAACAAAGGATTATTTCTTAGTACAGGCCAACGTGCTTAAGTCCTGCACCAAAAATGCAGGCTTCTGAAGGGACTAATTATTTTTATTAAATCGGTATATATAAAAGGAAACCCTTCTTTGCTTAGTCAGGTAAAATTCCGATCTTGTCTACTTTAATTCAGTTTTACCTTCCTCCAATACTAAAGATAGCAGCCTTGCCCCTTCCCCTATTAAGACTCCCGATTCTGCCATTCCCATAGCTGGACTGAATGCATCCCACGTCCACTCCAGAGCTCAAACACTGCCCTCCCCCGCCAGGCCGCTCTGAGGACCTGCCCCCGGCGCCCGCCACCGGTGGCTTACCGACAGTGTTTATGGGATCCCGTCAGGGTTTCGATCACAAAGCACTCGCCGTCATTGAGACAGTAGGCGAGGTCCTTGTCTCGGCAGGGTTTGAAGTGCTCAGATCGTTCAGTGGAATATGTCGTTGTATCTGTCAAGGGAAACACAGAGAGAACTGCTGTCAGCAGTGCATTCGGCCACCCCGGGGCCCCATCCCTGGCCCAGATCTGTGCACTGAGGACTTCTCCTGTACATGCACCCTTAACCTCTAGAGAGAGAGCAGAGACCCTCCACCAGCCTGAAGACTGGCCACACTTTAACTGAATGTTGTGTGCTGCCCCAAACTCACAGGTTGAAACTAGTCACAATGAGATGGTACCAGCAGGTGCAACTATGGGAGGGGATTAGGACCCTTCTAAAAGGGCCCCAGAAAGCTCCGGGCCCAGTGTAGTCATGTGAAGGTGGCAAGAAGATAGCGCTCCCTCAGCCAGGAAGTCCTCACCACTCACCAGACACTGAATCTTCAGCCACCTAGATCTTGGACTTCCCAGCTTCTACAACTGTGAGAAATGAATTTCTGTGTTTATGAGCCACCCAAATCTGTTCTGGCAGCCTCGACTGACTAAGACGAGCACTGTATTCAGTTGTCTTATTTTTCCACTAGATTTTAGCAATTGGAATCACTCTATAGGCCCCGTTGAGGACACATTAACAGTAAAAGCGGAATGATTCTGCCATCCAACACCTCAAACCCACTTTCCTTAACTCAGTTTTTAACAAACATGCTGTATGAAGGACTGAAACAGGATCCCCTTCCCTTTATTGTTGCCAAATGTCATTAAACATCTGATCAATGCATATAGTGATTGTTCTGTGGAAACCAATGTCCATTTCTATGAGTTTTTTGTTTGTTTGTTTTTAGTTACAGCTTTAATTGGCTAATAGCTGAACCAATTATTCTTCCACATTTTTTCCTTTTCTTCTGTAATTAAAATGCAAATGTTCCAAATTCAGAAACAGAATCTCAAATGTGAAGAACGATTCTGGCAAATACCTAACAGAACCAAATTATTGTCACTTTTAAGCATTATTTTAAATATTTGCTTTAAAAATCATAATTACTTACATTTTTAAATTAAGCTGTATGTCTATATCCTTTTCCTAAATATGAAACTAGATATAAGCATGTGCTGCCTACTAGACACAGCTTCTGTTATCACATGTACACATTCTCACAGTTTTAAGCAACTGAAGTATTAGCACCAACTCCACTGCCACAGTAGAGAAAGAAAAATATATCTAAAAAGTCAAAGATGGGGGCATCTGAGTGGCACAGTCGATTAAGTGCTCAAATTCTGATTTCAGCTCAGGTCATGATCTCAGGGCGGTGAGATCAAGCCCCGAGCCAGGCTCCATGCTCAGTGGGAAGTCTGCTTGAGATGTTCTCTCCCCTCTCTTTCTACCAGTCCCTGCTCATGCTCTTTCTCTCTCTCTCACATAAACAAGTATTTTAAATATAAAATAAGATAAAAAGTCAAAGATGAATAAGTCATTCTGCATTTAAGCTCTTTTAATTTCCTTTTTTCCAGATCTAGATTAATAATAATGTTCAGTAGCAGGGGTTATTAAAACCAACCAGCTTAGTAACTGGAAGCCACTATAAGCCTCACTTTCTGTTCATCATCCAAACTGAGGAAAAAGTGATTGCCCTAAAAGGGAATTCATTCATCCCTTCCCACATGGAAGACTCCTCAGCAGACTACCCCCACATGGAATAACTCCAAACTCCGCAGAGAGGAACACAGACCATGTGTAATTTTGCCCTCTGGTGTCATCTCGTGCCCTAACACACACAACTTCATTTCCAATTATTTTTTCTATTTCTCCAAACATCAGGAGCTGTCACACTGCTCCTTCTTCGCGGCCCATCTTTTTCTTTGCTGGAAGACAAGCAAAAATCCTCCAAAGCTGCCAACATTTTCCCATTTGTCTCCAGAGCACCTTTTATCATTCACATCACTGCATTCAACATTCCATGCTGCAAGTAGCCATTTGTTCACATGTTTATCTGTTTCTTTAGTCTGGGTGTTCCTTAAGGTCAGAGGTGGAGCCTTGAATCACAATTGGTGTTCTAGTAGTAAAAAGCCTCTTCAATAAACCTGGATCACTAACACTGCTAACATCTTCAATGCCTTTGGTAAAAGATATACTTAAAGACATCGTTACAATCATATAAAAGTTAATGCAGATATCACAAAAAGTTAGATATAATTTCACTTCAATCTTATCATTTTAGTATACCTACTTTAATATTGAGGAATATTAGAAAAACAAACACTGCCCTCAGATTTACAGAAATCCTCACTCAGATACTGCTCATATGGTGTGGGCATTGTAAAAGCGCACTTCAAATATTCTCTTTTTTTGGTGGTACAATAGGAACTTATTTTTCCACTTCAAAATATCTGTCTGTTAATACTTTGGCACAAAATAAAGGCTCTGCAAAGCAGACACATTTTCTGTTTTCCGGAGCTCTCCTCTACAGAGAAGATCTGTTATTCAAGACAGTTTGCAATAAACAGTTACACAGAATCAATCTCTCTTTCTACTGGAAATATTTAAAATTCAAGAGCTCTGGGCAAAATATTCAAAATGAAACATCACACAGTTGATTGCTACCCTGACTGCTGAAGTATATTAACTCATGATCAGTTAGTTAAGTTTTCCTTTAATTTCTTATTATCCATTTATTGATATTCACTGATCATTCCTCTAAGAATAGCTTTTCATTAACATAACATGCAGCATAAAAAGTGAAATCCTTATTTTATAATCAGTGGTTTTAACAAGCTACAGACTCCAAGAGCAATACAATGGCAAAGCAATTACAATCAATTAGTTTTCATCTGACAAGTGCTGTCTCCAGTGGTTACCTTCCCATTCTACCAACTGCCTTCCCTACCATGTTAACATCTATCAGCACATTACAGAGGATCAGAGACCCAAGTTAAATACCTCTGCAATGTGAGAGCATACAGAGAAGTCAGGCTTAACATGTACTCAGGTTTTCTATTTCCAAGAATCCAAAACTTAACATAAATACACATGCTTATCCCTTGTAATGACTTGACTGGATTCAAGGAAGCACCACTGTTAAATATTTTTAATGTCTTAATACAATAAACAGTAACAGAATACTAGGCTTGATCCTTCTATCAGCAGACAGCAATCATCAATAAATTTGAAACCTTAGAATTTATTGAAGCATTTCACTATATAGTGTCCATTTATCGCTCACCTAAAATCACAAAGGCATTGCGCAAGGTAAATAAAATTCATTACGAGGTAAAAGTTTACACTTATAGGGCATCACACCAAATATGTCAATGGAAAGGTAGAAAAATTTCTTAATGGAATCACTAGGCTGTTATACTAACTCTCAGACCACCCACCCACTTTTGTAAAGTAGTAAATCAAGTAAATAAGTAAACTGTGTCTAGTGACTGTTAGGCTTTCTATCACTCATAACCAACCCTAGCCCAGCAAAGAGGCAACAATAATTTTAGATGACACCCTCCAATACTTGCCTATCTACTTATAAGTCCAGGTATGTATATATTTGGTTAATTGTCTTACATATAAAATATATTACAAACATCTAAAATAGAGCATACATGCAAATGAGATAACAATAAAGTATGAGGTATACCTCTTCATTATCTTTTTGTGCTTGAAGGTGACACAGTGTGATCTAAAATATCAAAGTGAGTATTTTGCTCTAAACAGGAAATGGACATTTGGAAGACTGACATAATGCATGTGATCTAACTCCAAGCTATCATGACCCTAAATAACCTTGGGACACTTTAACATCAGGTATGGAACTCTCACCTGTAAACGTATCCAGCATTTTTGAGACCTGTTTATATACTTAAAACTGATTCACTTTTATAGTAGTCTAGTACACTAAACTGGCTACAGCATATGGTACTATTTTGTTCTGTATTTAAAATTCAAAGGGCATCTTCTGTTTCTAGGAATGTGGCCTGATAAACAAATTTCTTATAGAGGTTTTCATTGTCTTCAAAAAAATTACCTGGATTACGTTCCAGGCAAGTGAACTAGGAGAAGCCTACTATTCCCATGAATTCCCATTTGCTTTTCAAGGTTCTCTCTTATTCCAGAGTAGCTGCTTCTCAGATATCATTCACTCCCCTGCATCAGCCCAGGAATCTCCCATCTGACCAGGCCATGAACTCCTGAAGGGCAGCCCAGGAATCTCCCATCTGACCAGGCCATGGTAACTCCTGGGTCTTCACATATCTGATTCAAGGTCTTATGGATGGCCTGACATAGACACAGAGGTGAACACGATAGGTATTTACAGAAGAATGATCTTTTTATACACGAGCATTTTTCTAGATGTCCTATACTGAAAACTGCATGCTTTTCATAAAAGAAAAACTCCATAAGAATACATGTGTAGAAGTTAGGACTCAAGAAGAGCTTCAAATGCAATTTAGGTAAAGTATATAGAAATTGATAAGAGGAGGGAAAAAAACCAACTCCATGGGAAGAAGGGTGGGAGGAGAGAAAAAATTAGGCATGATATTCTAAAAGAGAGGAAAGGAATGTTAAGCTTAAGATGAACAGAGATGGTGTTAAGAATGGGCCTTCCAAACACCATGACCAAAGTTCAAGGTCTCGGGCCAAGAAAGCATAGTTTGACATGAGGAACTGGTACCCATTCACTTGAGACTGCAGGGGCGGCACAATTATCCAGACCATGCATCTGGCACTTGTTATATGTAGTTTAATGTGTTTTCTTATATTTTTTATGGGTTTTGGTCTTTATTCCAAGGGGGGGTCAGGGAGAGTGCTTTGCTTTCAAGTTCTGTATTCTTTCCACACCATGTAGCATACATAGTAAGCAATCAGTACAGTAATTAAACGCACAGTGGGAAGTGGTGGTGGTTAATTCATTAAAGGAAAAATGGAAAGAAAATGTAAGGCTGGGAAACAGATATCCCTGCAGATTTTGCAATGAAAGTTAATTTTTTAATGAATTAAAACAATGACTGGTTTTCCCCTTAAGTACTAAGTTGAACCTGAATATTACTTATTGAGGCTTTCTTTGTTGCCAGCACAACACTGCACACTGTGAGAACACAGATTTTATTGCAGGAACAAGAGCGCTAAGCAGACTATTATAGATAATAATTGCAGTAGATGATCAAAATAAAGGGAGAACCTAATTCAGGCTATAGTTATTTCCAAAGGCTTCCCAAAGGGTTGGCACTGGAGCTGGGTCTTGAGTGGGCACGATTTAATTGGCACGGGAATAGGAATTCTAGATATGAAGAGAAAGAGCACCTCAGGAAGGAAAAGGATGACGAGCAGCATAAACCCCAGATCCATTCCATGCACTCATTGACCAGTTTTTTTCCTTCCTCCACCGAGTTCACGAGAATTCTCTAAGAAAAGTTAAGATGCAATCTAAAAGCTTTTAAGATTAGCAAAATGACTTTACAGGCTAGCACCCACTTAAATATGGTCATGAACTCCAGCAGACTCCTCCATTCCATGGGAGTGGTGTAAATGAAACCTGCTGCCATACACTACAATTCCCAGTTGAATCTGCCATTTATCGGGCACCCAGCAAGGAGCACTGGCAGGAGACTGACTTATAAAATATTTAACGGTTAAGGAAAATTGCAAGAAGGATGCAGTAGTGTTTGAAAGGGAAACAAACCACTCCTCAGCTGGCAAGAGGCAAAGATAGCTTTCTTTCTGCTGCCAGAGACCGGACATTGTTCATTTTCTGCAGGCATGGGAGGAATGGGAAACATGGGGCAAGGAATCTATCAGTTCAATGGAGTCATGGGGCTGCTGTGAGAACTGACAGTTCCTGATGTATCCCAGAGCCATCCACTCCCATAGCAATTCTAGAAAGGACCCTTCTTAAATTTGCATGACATACCTGCCACCTTACAGTTTGAAATCTTGCTTCTAAAGACTGCAGAAGTTTAAATAAGCCTGCACGAGACATAGCTTGTTCAATAGAAATGCATTTATTTGGAAATTGCAGAGTTTATCCTCAGCTGAATCTCATTCCTTCTACCTGATGTATACACATGCTAGGCAGACTGCTTTCGGAGATAATAGTCATAACAGCAGCTACTGTCATTGGAGCCTTCATCTTGTCACAAGCCCTGGGCTTCTGCTAGGGACTGTGCTTCATGCTTCCTAGACACCATCTTTGCTCCCCATGTGGCTCCACTAAAATGGTCCAGTCTGTGTCACTAGGCGTCTCTAAATCCAATGGATGTTTGCATATTTTTTTCTCATCTTGTTTGATCTCTCAGAAGCACCTACACTCAGCCACTTCCCACTGTGAAAAATCTTTCACTGGCTCCTATGTTATCACCTAATGTTGATTTTCCTCCTGCTATTTAGTGTTTGCTACCAGTCTCATCTAACTTTTACTTAAAAGCCAGATGGCTTAAGCACTAGTCTTCAAATAATTCCTAACGTACACTCTGCATTGTGCTAACCATTTCCCATTCGCTATTTTTTTTTTTTTGGTTTTAAGTAAAACTATGAATTTATGATATTATTTGCTTCCCTTATTTTACAAATGGAGAAATTGAGTCTTAGAGAGTTGTGTCACTGATCCAAGGTCATAGGGCTCTTGGCTGGTAGCTACTGGACTCAAAGCAATGCAGCCTGACTTTTCCACTAGACTTCTTCCCACAAGACCACTTTTTGTTTGTTTGTTTGTTTGTTTGTTTGTCTTTCCCCACTTTTACTTAATCCCCAGGTGAATGCTATCCCAGGTGTGGTCCTCAGACCAGAAGCATCAGCATTACCTGTAAAGTTCATGAGCCCCATCCCAACCTTAGTGCATGAGAAACTGGAAGTGAGTGGTGGGATGCTCAGTTAATACACTCTCCAGGTAATTCTCTGACAACCAGCTGCTTTGGGTGATCCCGTTGCCAACATGCCAGTAACTCTCAGAGTGATACCTCCAGCCCACTGGTGTTATGAACTCGAGCTTCCTAACTTTCCCTTCCTGATGGGTATCTCAGAGGCATCTAGAAATAAACTTATAGAAAACCCAACTCTTGCTCTTCCTCCACAAACCTACTCTTCCTCCACAAACTGATTCTCAGACTCAACTAACCACATCATTGATCCCATTGATTCTGCTCCAGCAATGGACAGATTTATTCTGAGTAGTCATGTCATTTCCATATTACTTGTTAAATATTTTTAATATTATCTCTGTGCATACTTTATAAGCAAGAGATTTGAATCTGGGAGAAAGTTCTTGAGTAAACAAACATAAGTGTTTATTAAAAATATATGACTATTTACTTTTCACTTGAAACCCATGAGCATTAAAAAAAAAAAAAAGAGAGAAAACCCTGATCTTTAGCAGTCAGGCTTAGCTCCATTCCCATTATGATCACAGATACTTAAAAAAAAATGTATCTATTTATTTGAGAGAGAGAGCGCATGAGCATAGGATAGGGGTAGGGGCAGAGGGAGAAGAAAATCTCAACAGACTCTGTGCTGAATGTGGAGCCCAATGTGGGGCTCTATCCTACAACCCTGAGATCGTGACCTGAACAGAAACCAAAAGTTGGACATTTAACTGACTATGCCACCCAGGCGCCCCAAACATATTTTTCTTAATCATTTAGCTCTAAACACATTATTATAGCCATTGAGCTATAAGGTGGTGCTTAGCTTATCATGCTGAAGGCATTTGTGTGCTGGTGATGTGAGAGGAATGTGAGAGGGAGACAGGAAAGCGAAGTCCCAGGGAGCCTATGTTTGGCACATGTGGGGAAACAAATGAAGGGTTTCGTGCTTTTGTATAATGAGAGCACAATGGGAGTTTTAGGGGCTCAAGTATGCTCTCAAGGTGAGTGTGTCACCTGTGGACTTGCAGAGGCCTCTCAGCAGAGCACAGTCAGACTGGATGGGAGGTTCTTGCAAGGGGCTTTCATCCACTATGTCATGTAAAGGTGCATCTGGGAAATACAGAGTCGCAGAGAACAGAACACTGTCCCCGGGATGGACAGCAGTCCCATTTTGAAAGGCATTCTTGCATGGGAAATCAAATCCCAATAGAGAATTGCATAGGGAACAGGATATAGAAAGGAGAGCTGAGCGATTCAGGTCTAAAATGGCATCCGATTAAATTTCCCTGACGCACCTGACTTAGAAGATAGGCAGAGACCTGAATGAAGGCTGTTAGCTGAGGTCTCTATACTGGAGAAGCTTAAAAGGCCTCATCCTAAAAATCTCAGTACTCTTCTTTTTTTCAAAAATCAAGATTGGCCAGTCACCTGCGAAGGGTTACATTCCTTCCGTGGCTGATGGTACTGGAATTTCTTATGCAGTTATAATGCCATTTGTAATCTCCAATGCCATTGCTCATGTGTAAGTAAGGGAATGTCTGAAAAAGTGGGAAGTGATCCCTCTGGCAGCCAGACTGTGATGTTTCTAAATAAGAACATGATAGATACTCCAGCAAATACTCCATGGCTTCATTTGGCAACAGACAGAAGACAAAGTCCCTTTGCAAAAAATTCCCTATTATATGCCCCTCTTTTGACCAATGTTAAGTAACTGCTGCTTCTGTGTCAATGACGAGCTGTACTATAGGCCTCTTGCATCCTGGATTTTTAAGTGACCCATACATAGTAACGTACCCCTGCTTTCCTGAGCCTATGGGGTCATCAACTCCCAGTTCAAATTCCCTGGTAAGACCGTTTCATTAGAAGAAATGAAGTCTCTATGGGGATTTCAATAAGTCTCATCTCTAATAGGTAAAAATCTTTAATTCAGGGTTGGTGTGAGGGTATTATCCTAGTCCATTTGGGCTGCCATGACAGAATACCATAGGCTGATTGGATTAAACACAACAGAAATCTGTTCCTGATGATTCTAGAGTTTGAGAAGTCCAAGATCAAGATGCCAGCAAGTTTGATGTCTGGCTATGTCCTCATAGGGGGAATGAGGGTGATGGAGCTCTCTGGAGTCTCTCTTATTAGAGTGCTAGCTCCATTTAGGAGACCTCCACCCTCATTATATAATCACCCCTAAAAGATTCCACCCCTAATACTATTATTGGGTGTTACTATTCAACACATGAATTTGAGGAGATATAACCATTCAGCCTATTGCATATTTTCATTCAATAAATATTTATTTAATAACTATCAGGCAGCTGGTGATGGGCTATTTACTGGGAACACACAATAACACACACAAACACAGACAAAGACACACAGACACACAGAGACACACACACACACATACCCCAAATAATGAAAAACTCATACTCCTATCTTCCAGAAACCTAAGGTATGAGAGAAACAGATGAAATAATAACAAAGGTTATTATTTCTCATAGAAAGTCTGAGAATTGTCCCTAGGGTGAAACTCATCTTTGTTAGCTTTGATAAATCAGCTCAAAGGCTGGGCTTCCCAGACCTGTGTGTCATCTGTGGTTCAAGGCTCTCAGTAGCCATCAAAATGTCTCTGCTTGAAAGAATGAAAGACAAAGAGAGCACATCTAGGGGACTAGGAGCATGTCCTAAGAGGGGGACACAATGAGAAGAGCCCTGCACTCTGCAAAAGGACCTGAGGATTTTGTACAGAAGACAAAAATCGAATGGGAAAATAGCTTTAGTGGAATGTTTCATTGTGTCATAACGTGTGCTCTGGATGAAATCTGGAGATCACTGTGAAAGTGTGGGCTACAGAGTGCCCTCCTGCAGAGAGGACAGTGTGCAAAGGCCTCAGGAGATGCTCACATGGACCATCTGAACAACTGTGGCCTATGCGCTGACAACAGGGGGCAGGTACTGTGTATGAGATGAGGACAGAGACAGACTTGGAAAGACAGGGGCTTGGAAATGTTTTGTTCTTCATCATAAAAGCCAGGAAAGCCACTGAGTGAATTTCCAGAAGGAAATGACTGATCATGATGTATTTTTGCACAACTGTGTAAACTGATTATAATGTGGATAATTCTAGGGTAGCAATCATACATGTAGGCAAGCTTTTATAGCACATTCTAGGTGAGATAAAGGGGGAAGAAGTGGTGGATTTGAGAGAGATTTATGAAATAGAATTGCCAGTATTTGGTGATTCACATGGAAGGTGGAGTAGGATGGCAACCAGGCTGATCTTAATTCTTTGGTTTCTGGATTAATACTGAGGAAGTTTGGGACCCTGATGCAAGCTACGCTGGATGTCATGGAGAGATTTCACTCAGGCAGATCCGACCAGTGGTTATCTACCGACTACAGTAAAACAACTACAATATTTTAATAGTTAATACAATTAACAAAGCAAACTGCAGTATATCGGACCTTCCCATGGTCTAAATCTGTCCTTAGCTGTCTTAGTTGTAACAACTGAAACTAGACAACCTAAGGTAAACAGGAACCTTAGAAGTCAAAATGTGATGATAATGCTTGAATAAACCTACTATTCATATTTAAATATTATCTTCATTTTGCAGAAGAGAAGCTGAAGCACAGAGGGACCAAGGAATTTTCGTAGGATTTCACTGCTATAAAATGGAAAGTCAGGAATTGCTGCCAGAGACACCCAATTCTATAATGTACATTCTTCAGCATTCTATAGTTCCACCTGCTCTGAGTCTTAGACTCATTTTTTAAGGTGTGTGTATTTGAGACTCTTCTTGCCAAATTCCATTAGTCAGTGACTATTATGAGTAAACGGAAGAGCAATCGGTAAGTGATATTTTTCAGTAATCCATTCATGTTCTCACCCACCCGTCCCACACCCATTGATTTGAGCATACAGTGAAACACTGAGTAAGGAAGGTACCGGGAGAAGGTAGGTGGGTACAACAACTAAAACAAAGACAGTGCTCAACACTGGGAATTTCTATTACTGTCTCTTTCAAATTTCCCTTTCACACTATTATGGCTTTGAAATAATGTCTAAACATTGACACGATTCTCCAAATTTCTTCATAAAAATGAACATCCTTCACTTCCTGTATTTAAAAATCTTAGTTTTTCCCCTTAATACCTTTGGCTTTTACTAAGATCCTTTATTTTCCTGTTCAGAGATTCAAGCACTTCCTTCTCTATACAGGTCATGAGAAAGGCATGGGCACAGCAGCCATAAGGGCCGTGTGGGCCCAGGTCTGAACCTGTTTATGCATTTGCTCACTCTGCCAAATGTCTGAAGGGAGTTCAAAGGGAGAGCAGCTCCGCCAGCAGTGGGCTGGAGCCCATGGTCATATACACAAGAAGGGCTTGGAGAGTGGGCTGAGGTGGGAACAAGGTCCACCTCGATGCTGCTTTTACACAGAAAAATGTTTTTCTACTTCTACTGTGTGCTTAATTGGGATCCTTTGAGAGACTGAGTTTATAATCACCCTTCTACTCTCTTTCTATGAGCCTGGCTTCTTCATAGTCTACATTTAGGCAAGATCATAGAGTTCTTTCTGTCTGACTTATTCTGCCTAGCATAAGGCCTCCAATACTGACCTTTGCTCCAGCCATCACCACCCACCATTCCTAGATATTTTGTCTACAATTCTAGGTGTGAAGAAAAGCCAATTAAGAGAAATTTCCCAAAGAAAATGTCAGAGACTTTAAGGAATTCTTATTGCTGGCTGACTATAAAAATTATGAAAATTGTATTAAAGGACTAGAAAGGACTAACACATGGTTCTTCAAGTACAGGGACTATGTCTTCAAGCTGTCTTGTATCCGCAGCCCCCACCTTAGCTAGTAGATTGCTAGATACACCAGAGAAGATAAAGAAATGTTAAATGAGGTGGAACAGATACAAATTCCTAGAAAGCACGGCAATGAGAGGCTTGTTCAAAGAGGAAAGGAGATGCAAACATGCAACCAAAGCATCAGGACCATAAAGATATGAAGGGACAGCAGAAACATACTAAAAGTCAAAAGGGTTCCTGGAAACAAAACATTTGAATTTCAACATATCCACACCTTTAAAAAAAGAGGGGTGGGGGAGTAAAGAGAAAAATCCAAAAAAGCACTGACTAAATATACAGGAAATCAATAATGCAGTGTTAACCCCTAAAATGCCACAGCTGTTCAAAACAGACAAACAAACGGACCATAATTCATTCAGTCACTAGGCCATTTACCATTTTAACAACTTCCAGGTCTTAGGAATACATAATCACATTATAAGCCATTTACATTTTCCCCATATCTCCTAAACATCATTCATTTCACTGACTTACAAAGTCTCATCCTTTGTCACCCTGTTTATCCTCTTAGTAAACTTGTGGGGCACGTCGTAAGCATAAGGAGGAAAGCCCTATTTCTTTGTCTCACACTGGAACTTAGGGCTGCTGAAGTTTCATGTGGGATCAAGTCTGGGTGGGTGTAATACCCAACCTAATGCTCTGCAATGTACGTCTGCAAATTGGGGTTTGCTTTCCAACTTCATGGCTTATTGGCATTTTGAACATGAGTAAACATGGAGGCCTGTAACTCATGGGGCTTCCTGAAGCCTAAATGAGAACAAGGAAAGTTGTTCCAGAATGGATCTTGTCGAGAGCTAGGCGCCAAACACTTTTTTCCATTCTTTCCCTTTTACTAAGTAAGTCAACATAATAGTATTTATTATGTGTCCAATTCAGCAGTATTTCTGCTTAATGCCAGTAAAAATCATTTATTAATCAAACAATCACTGAACATTAACTCTAAGACTCTTAAGCAATGTCCTAGTACCTGGGGTAAAACTGAGGAACCCAGTACCGAGATCGTAAGGCATGTGGCTGGTCCCCAGGAAGTACCAGGAGTGAGTGACTGTCAGGAGCCCAGTTCATTCTGCTAAGTCGCTGGCGGGGGAGGAGGGTGGCAATCGTACCCATAACACCCAGAGTTTGTGGTTTCACTAACACTTGTTTAGAGAGTGCATAGGGCTACAGGATTTCAAATATAAGAGTGTTCCTCTCAGGGTAGTTTGTGGGTTTCCCATTTGCTACTAAAGAGACAAGATTAGTAAAGAATGAAATGCCTCCATCCATTACCAGAAACATGATAATGTCACAAGTGTACAGAGTGCAGGGACACCTGGGTGGCTCAGTCGGTTAGACATCTGCCTTCAGCTCAGGTCATGATCCAAGGGTCCTAGGGTCAAGTCCCGCATCGGGCTCCCTGCTCAGGTGGGAGTCTTGCTTCTCCCTCGGCCTGCCACTCTCCTACCTTGTGCTCTCTCTCTGGCTGTCTCTCTTTCTGTGAAATAAATTTAAAAAGTGTTAAAAAAAAACAAGTGTGCAGACTACAACTCTATTATCCCTCTGATCTCAGGACAATAACTAAGACCTTTCTGCATTACTGTTCAAAAAGTTTTGTTTATGTTTTTGTCTTTTGGCAGTGAAGAGAGGGACTCATGTTTCATTTAATCATCACTGTCTTACTAATATGTGGAAATGTAGATAAGAGATGGATGGTTAGAAAACACACGGCACCCAGGAAAAAGCTATTGATCTCTTTGACTCTTGGCTCAACCATGTTCATCTGATTTTGAGCAGGTCCTTAATTTTTATAAGTTTTATCTATAAAATATGATTATAATATTACTCATTATTCATTTTCATTACAACTGAAAGGGCCCAATCCATTACTGATTTCTAGTAAATATTCATTTTATCTTATGTTTCTTCTTCTTTAAAGTTTTCCATTTGATTAGCAACTTTTCCAAAGAATATATGTACACAAACAGGGTTGCCTGGGTGGCTCAGTCATTAGCATCTGCTGTTGGCTCAGGTCATAATCCTGGATATTCAGGATCGAGCTCTGCATCAGGCTCCGTGTTCTGTGAGAAGCCTGCTTCTCCCTCTCTCACTCCTCTTGCTTGTGTTCCCTCTCTAGCTGTGTTTCTGTCAAATAAATTAAATATTTAAATAAAAAAAAGAATATATATACACAAACATATACATATGCATATATATGTGTATACACACACACACACACTTATATCAAACACATGAAAGACTGTTCAACAGCATTAGTCCTTATGGAAATAAAAATCAAAACTGTAGCAAAATACCACTTCAGTCCCACCAGAATGAACAATAATGACTGTTGGCAAAGAGAATGTGGAGAAGTTGGAAACCACATATCCTGCTGGTAGGAAAGAAAAATGCTGCAGATGCTTTGGAAAACAGTTTGGTGATTTCTCAAAATGCTAAACACAGGTATCATGTGAACCAGCAAGTCCACTCTTAGATGTATAACCCAAGAGATTCGAAAACAAATTCTCATGTAAAAAGAAACAAATATTCAGACTTATATATGAATGTTTATAGAAGCGTTTTTTGTGGACAAAAATGGAAGCATCAATGGAAGCATGTGGTATAACCAGACAGTGTGATGTTATTCACCAATAAAAGGAGTAAGTACTGATACATGCTATAGCCTGGACGAAACTTGAAAGCATTCTGCTGAGTGGAAAAAGTATATCCTAGGATTCCATTCAGATGAAATGTCTAGAATAGGCAAATTCATGGAAATACAATGTAAATCAGGGGTTGCAGAGGGTAGGAGGAGTGAAAACTTTCTTTCCCTGTCTTTAAACCTTGTTTTTTTTTTCACATTCCCTCTTTTGTATTTCCAGTTTATTAGTAGGGAAAAGGAAAAGGGGACAGATATGGTTCCTATTTTAGAGTCCACAAAAAATACTGTCAATTTCATATTATGCCTTTGAAAGAAAGGCAACACACATTGCAGACCATTAGAGAAAAAAGGAAAACCCATTGTGTACTTCCCCAAAGCTCCTTGCATCATTGACAAAACTTTACTCCCAGACTTCTATTGCAGAACAAATATTGTTTTGAGAAAATTGGTCCATTCTCTGTGCCTGTTGGAAAGCAATTAAAGCTGAAATCAAATAACTATAATCATCTGTTCATTTCCGACCCTTATCTCCCCATTTGCAAAAGAGCTGCTATGTATTAAAGTGTTTGTGGATCATTCAATAATTTAGGTACTAGGGAGAAATGGTGGTTTTTGAAAATGGTGTTGAGACAATTGGGGACTTTTAACAGAAATTCCAAATAAGACACAGATAAGAGGCTAGCAACCCTCCAAATTTTGCTTCTCTAATGGTGAATCATAAGATTCCCCCTCCCTCTGCATTGGCTTGTTTCCCAATCAGCACTACAAAGTAGAAACATAATCACCCTCTTTAACACCTTAAGATTGGGCAAAGGGGGAATATTCTGTGTCCTTCCCATACTGGTGCCCATGTTTTCTTTTCTTTCTGTGTGACATTTTCTTGCATACACCTAATAACATCCACTTTCATCCCTCCTAGCTGATGAGCCTTAACAAGGAATCAGATTTAGTTCATACAGATCAGGAGTCAGGAAACTAGTCCATGGGCCAAGTTTGGCCCACAACCTGTTTTTGCAAATAAAATTGCATTGGGATACAGCTAAATTCATTTGCATGGCTACTATGAGTTACGTAGTTGTGACATAGTCCCCATGACCTACAAATGCTAAAATACTTAATCTCTGGCCCTTTACAGAGAAAGATTGCCAACTCCTAATATAAAAGATTGTGGACAGTAATTTCTTCTAAATTATGTATTAAATCTATCCTAACTATTAGAAATGCTCAACATAGATTTAAGTGCTTTGGTATTACAGAGCTGAAATCAAGGTGCATATGCAGGAGAGGCAGAGCCAAAAACTAGCAGTAGGTTTTGGAGTAATACTGACCCGAATCTGATCCCAGGTCTGATGTTAAGGTAGAGGTATGAGCTTGGAGAGGTTCCTTAACTGACTTACCCCCTCAGTTTCCTTATCTGCAAAATAGGAACCTACCTATATCAAGTAATGTGATTTTTGGCTGAAACTAAAAAACAAAACAAAACAAAACAAAACAAAAAAACAAAACAACAAAAAAAAACCCTCAATTCAAAATGGCTTCATTCAGAAGGAAAATAACCTTACCTCACTTAACTAGAGGTGGTACCTGCATTGTCTGATTTAGTGACTTAATGGATCATCAGGAACTCAGGAATCATTCTGCTCAGCTATCACAGGATTTATCCTTAAGCTAGGCTCCCTCGTCACAGGTAACTGCCATGATTTTAGGCGTCCCATCCAGAGATAATGTTACATAAAATTGCATCGCCTGCCCACTTATTTATTTATTTATTTTTTCAGAGAGAGAGGGCAGAGAGTGCCTGTGTATGAGCCGGAGAGGCAGAGGGGGAGAGAGAATCCAGGCAGGCTCCATACCCAGTACAGAGCCCAGTGCAGAGCTTGATCTCACAACACCGAGGTCGTGACCTGAGCCAGAACCAAGAGCTGGATGCTTAACTGACTGAGCCCTCCCTGCGCCTCCACCTGCTCACTCTTAAGCAGCCTCCAGCTTGGGGCCTGGCGCTCCTCTGAGTGGCTCAGTAAAGCACCTGGCCATGCGGAGAGCAGACATTATCAGAACAAGCCTGGAATTCAGTTAGAAGGGAAGGTCACGGATGATAAAATGTGAGCACGTAGCCAACAATATCAGGTAAGTTTTTATGAGGATTCAATAAGCTAATACAACTAACCCACACAGTTTATGTGTCCAATAAACGTTGGCTCTTCCTTAGGACTGTGATATTATCCTTTTGTTGGATCTGCTGGCAGTGTCCGTTCAAAATGACTACTTTAATATAAAGTAAGCTTGAATTAATGCCTGTTATTCCTTTAGATGACTGAACAATTTCCAGGGTCTAGTGAGACTGGATGGCTCTCATTACTCAAACACAGACACCTCCGTATCTCCATTGCAAAGCACTCGGGTTATTGGTGTCCATCTCATAAACACTTAAACATCCCAAAGGTCATTCAGCGTAATTAACTGAAAAGTAAACTTAATCGAGGTAAATGCATGTGTTCTTTTCTTAACAAAAGCACTCACTGAGTGCTTGTAATTAATAAAAAAAAGAAGCTCAAAATTAACAATCAATGCGGGGTATAAACACGAACCACGCAGGCTTACCTATAGATATTCTGAGCAGGTGCTGGGAAGACCCCAGAAACTCAAATTGCAAAGTTATGAAATACTTATTTAAACCTCTCCTACCAAAAAAATAAGCACGCAAATCCCCCAAACCTTCACTGTGGATACAGTGATCACACATAATGCAAGAGAAAATGTCCTTGGAGAATGTTGTTAACTGCAGACTTTGGAAAGCTTCCCCCCACTCTGCACTGAGAGATGTTCTAGGAAAATGCCTCCATGTTGCAATTCTCTCCCATTAAGCTCTGCCTTTTGAAACCCATCCATTTTCCCACACACCACACACAATCAGTTCAGTTGTACACTTTTCCCCAATCCTCCCACCTGGCCTTAACCTTGGTCTCTTCCCTGCATCCTCAGCATTCTGCTGCTACCTTTATTATAACATGCATCACTCTGTCTTGAGTGCCAGCTATTTTTGTGGGTCTTTGTTATTCCTGCCTCCCAATGGGAAGATCATGAGCTCCCTGAAGGCAGAGGCCAGGATTCACTAATCTTTTCTCTCCCATTGCCACAGACCACCTATCTTAATATAGAAGCAAAGGCAGGAATACAGCCTGATCCAAAAACATACCGAGTATGTGCTTTCCATCATACTTTACTGTAAAACTGAAAGCTTCTTTGTAAACAGACTATGTCCCTTATGCAAGCAGGATTTTGAAAAATGAAAAATTATGTTTAAGAACCTGGTTGTTGATCCTTTCTGTGTGATTGCCTTTATAAGAAGAAAAACATTCTTTTTTTGTTGTTAGGGTGAGGATCTTGCACCAAATATAAATGCCTATGTTTGCCTCATTCTGTTTCTTGTAAAGACACACATAGCCTTCTAATTTAAAAACTGCCTGAAGAGACTGGATTTTGGCAGTAGTGTTGGATCACAAACGTCCGTTTTTTTCTCTATATATGGCCTTCCCAAGCATTCAAGATCAAAATATCACAAATCAATCACATTAGAGCCATCACAGATAAGAAAAGTGACTGTCCCTGTGATATTGATCTCATGCCAGTTCAGAGATAAGGCAATGTGAAATCTGCCTTTTTTGGCTTATCCATGAAAGGAAAAATCCCCAAAAGCCTAGACATGATTCCAAATATAACTAGGGACTTCCTTGTAAGGTGGCAGATGCCCCATCATCGCAGGGATGGAAGCACAGGTTGGGCCGGCCACACATCATGGGCATTTGTAGGAACTTCTTCCATATGGCAGTGAACTGAACTTGAGAGCCAGAGGTCCCTTCCAGACCCCACAGAGTGGCAGAAGAGAACACCGCCGGCCCCCCAGCCCCCTGGTTCCCCATGGCGCCGGCATCCGGGAGGCAGGTGGCCGCCTCACGATGCTACACAAATGCAAGGCGTAGGCTTCCAGGCTCAAACACAGCATGTACCAAACACACTGACACAGTGTCTTAGTCAAAAATTAGAGCTGTGAAAGCTGATTAATTTTGCATCCAACTGAAATTCTATTTCACAGCAAAGCAGTTCCCCAGCTGTGAAAGGATGAGCACTACGGCTCCAAAGAAATCAATGATCCCTCTCGAGTACTTAAAGCATCCTTAGGATTCCCTTTGGGTGACAGACAACTTTATAGGAACGTTGTTCTGATAAATCAAACCCCAAGCATTCCTACTGGAAGGCAAACAACTGCCCAGGAAACTCATGCACTTCTCTGCCTTAAATATTTGCAGGGATCTCTGTTCCCTCTTGCTCTTGCACCTCCCATGGCCAGCCTGCTGCCTTCTGCCCAACGGTCAGTCAGGACTGCACTGAGATCACACTGTCCAAATGCTTACAGGGTTCTTGCGGTGCCGAACAACAACACGCACACATTCCAGCTCCAGTCGTGGGGAACATTTATTTTTAGCCACCTCCACAAATAGGTTGCATGGTCCAGGCAGGTTTGTTTGTTTTTTTTTTCCCCCAAGAAGTTTTTAAGGAAAAATTATGCCAGGTAGAGCCATAAAATATAAGAAGAGGAGGGGGAAAAAATGAAAACAAAAAAAACAAAGCCGAGTCTTGGGGGTGGGGTGGGAATCATGAGGTTAAAACATTTTCCTTCTTTCTGATGTCTTTAGCCCTTTGGATACAGTAATGCAAATGCTGATCTTGGAGGGAGAAATTTAGGAAGCACATTTCACAGCTTATTTGATCATGGAAACCTTTGTTCTCGGGTCCCATTTAAATTTCAGTTCCACAGTGGTACAATTTTGAAAATGCTGAGTTACCATAAAACCCATGGATCTACAGCATCCAGGGATGTTAACTGTGTGATCTGGAAGGTTATCAGACAACCAAAGCCTTTTATACAATTCAGAAGCAGGTGAAAATAGCATTCATCCCAGTTCCTTTTTTCATGAAAAGTAGGGGGGTGTTGCTGTCCAATCACCTCAACTGGCATGAGTGCCAAGCTAAGATGAAGAAGAGTAATGAGCCCATGAGAAAGGGGGAGATGATGAAGACCAAATCAAGAAGAGACTGACCAAGCCCAGCAGGTATCCCTGGGCCCAAGAACTGGCAGGAGAGGTTTTGCCACATCTGCCCCGGAACAGAGCTGAATCCCTAGGACAGCAATTGACAGAGATGGGCCCAGTTTTAGTGCTGCAGGAATAAAGTTGATTGGGGCACTTGGGTGGCTCAGTGGTGAAGCATCTGCTTTCAACTCAGGTCATGATCCTGGAGTCCTGGGATCGAGCTCCACATCAGGCTCCCCGCTCAGCGGGAGGCCTGCTTCTCCCTCTCTCACTCCCCCTGCTTGTGTTCTATCTCTGGCTGTGGTTCTCTCTGTCAAATAAATAAATAAAATCTTCAAAAAAAAAAAAAAAGAATACAGTTGATTAAGATTCTATTGTACAAGTCTAATCACTGCACATAATGGGATTACTGTGCAGGAAATACAAAAGCCAGGAAACCACAGAGATAAGCTTGGGATGTTGTTCAGTAGCAAACACAGATTGAACCCATGCAGGGCCAGAGCCAGGATGTTAAATGAAGGAGAGGGCAACGGATTAATCCCCTCAGTCACATTGGCTGACGGTTGTCAACAATGCCGTTTTAAGGGAAATACACATTATGCCAAGAAGCCCAATTCTATGATAGTCCTTCAGATGGTATATATTTACACTGTCTTAGGAGACCAGATGGCTAAACATCCAGCCGCAGTCAAGGATCTGGTGCCAGTGACAGGACAACAGATTAGAAAAGGCTTATTTACCAAAAAGCTTCCACGTGCATTCATTTTTTACCCTTTCCATGGAATCTGCCTAAAGAAAACCATCCCAGATACAGAAAAAAGGTTTTGTCCAAAGAGTGGGAATATTGAAGCCACATACATTTCTAATAATAGAATAGTTATATAAATTACACTAGAGTCAGAGTGGGATTTTCTTCAGTTATTAAGAAGTGATGTTATGAAGCATCTGTTAACTGGATTATGAACCTGGTTATAGTATAATGTTACACCAATACAAAATAGAAATATAAGCCTTTTATATAATCAAGACCATGAAAAAAAATCAGGTCGGTATGGCAAAAATGACTGAAAAATCAAACAGTGCCAACAGTTTCAGTAGGAGTTGTAGAGCTAAACATGACCATACATGACCCTTTTCTTCCAATTATTTTTCAGAATTTTCAAGTTTTTCTTTTACAAATATCACTTTATCTTATGAAGCAAAATACAAAATAATATTAGACCAGGAAAAGACTATCTTTAAAGGATGGTGGTAGAACTGGGCTTTCCTATTAAGTGTTCCTTACCATAGATAAATATTTAGGAAACAATTCCATACATAGAAAATAATCACAGCCAAATATTTTTATGGCTATAGAAACTATCAATAGGAAAGGGAGGAAGAGAATGAATGGACACTGAGTTATCCCCACCTTAGGTGCACTGCCGAGACAAGGTGTGGTTCAGGCTAAACACCTGTGGCTGGGCCATGGGCCAGAGCTACGGATGCCCAGGTCACACAAGGCCAGCAGCCAAGAGCACAGGTCTCCAGCTTCCTGTAATGGGTAGCCCACAGTGAGGCTTTCATGGCCAGCAATTTCGGCTTCCAGAAGTCTGTTTTACCTAATGACACAGAAGGAAATATCTGGAAAGGGATCTAAGTGGCCACTGCCAAGGTGAAAAATTCACATTAGACATTTGGTATGGAAGCCAGAAAAGTCATGTAACCTGAGGGGTGACTATAAAGCAATAAAACACATTTTCTTATGTGGTCCATCAGCTAAGCCTCATTCTTGAGAGTCACTCTTGATTTGACAAAGGATCTAAAAATGGCTTTGGCTTGCTCTTGAAAAAGATGGTATAAACTCTCGAACTCCTGTTCAGGGTATCTTCTTTTTAATCTGTTCCAAGTTAATAATTTGCCCTTAAAATTGAATTTCAGGTCATTCTTTAAAAAAAAATCTAAACAAATCACTTACCTTTATTATAAGTGATGGAGACAAAAGAAAGAAAAAATTACAATAGAAATGCTAATTAATGACAGTCCCAGCGAAGGTGACACTTTTATAGGAGAGCAGGATGGATATGGAATTAACATAAATTCTTCTCTAGAGGAATGATTCCATTTTTTTTAAGAACTTGCTTTTCAGTAGAGTGCAGCTCCACAATAAAGTAGCACCCTGACACCAGCCAAGGAGAAAAGAAGCCACTCTAAAAATACCTCGGTAAAAATGGAAAGAGCTGACATTTCCTTCCACGGTCCTGAAACAGCCCTCTCTGGGACTACACGGCCCTCAGCTGTCCAGTTGCTTTATCCTTCACTCTGCTTTATACAGCTATGCTTTTTGAGGCAAGGAAATGGCTCAAATTTTCAGTCTGCATGAACTTTCTTTCATTTCTTAAGATGGATTAGTTACAGAAAAGCATTACAAACAAGTGCCAACAACAGAATCTATAGAATTCTAAAAATACACAGTGCTATAGCAATCTTCAAGGATAAATACATTCAAACTTTAAACTCCCGGCTCATCAATTTCTACTCTGCTCCCACATATTCCCTTCTGCCACCAGCACTTGAATAGGTGTCATCTGTTCTTTCATTTACTCAAATGTGTGGGGTTTTTTTTGGCATGATGATATATCAGGCACTCTGAAGAGCGATGTGAGAATAACTGATGGTTACACATGGCATAGCTTCCCAAAATAACTCCAAGGCAAGTTACAGGCCCTAACCCTATACCTATGGTGACATAAACAGAAATTGAGAAACTCTTGTTCGATCTACTCATAGCTTTGACTAGAGCCCACGGGACTGGTAGTGTATAAACTATCTTTCTTTACATTCATATATTGAAGGGTGGTTGGCCATCAAATTAGTAAAAAACATGGATTTTACTCTTGAGTCTAGAATGCTATTCTGGCCACTGAGGTATGTAGCTGAAGATCTCATCCTTTGAGGACACACACAATAAAAACATCCAAATAAGATCCTTGTCCTAAATACCAGTTAAGATACTGACCCTTCTCCTTTTAGCAAATGGCCTCTTCATAAACTTCTAAGTTCAGGAGAAAGATGCTGTGAATTACCAAGATCTATTCTCTGTACCACGGTATGGAATGAATTGTGCCCCTCTCCAAAAAAATTATAGGTTTAATCTGTAACTCCTAATGTAACTGTATTTGGGGATATGTTCCCTAAGAAAGTAATTAAAGTTAAATGGGGTCATAACAATGAGTCCCTACTTCAACAGGACTAGCGTTCTTATAAGAAGCAGCAGCAGCGGTGCTTGGGTGGTTCAGTTGGTTAAATGTCTGTCTTAGGCTCAGGTCATGATCTCAGGGTCCTGGGATGGAGCTCCCTGTAGGTTCCCTGCTAAGCTTCTCCCTCTTCCTCTGCCCCTTCCCCTGCTTGTGCTCTCTGACTCTCTCTCTCTGTCAAATAAATAAATAAAAATCGTAAATAAAAGAAGGAGGAGGAGGAGGAGGAGGAGAAACGACAACATCAGAACTTCTGCATAGAGAGAATGGGCCATGGGAGGACATAGCAAAGTGGCCATCTTCAAGCCATGGAGAATCCTCAGGAGAAGACCACCTTGCCAACACCTTGGTCTTAGATTTCCAGCTTCCAGAACTGTGAGATAATAAACTTCTCCTGCTTCAACCACCCAGTCTGTGGTATTTTGCTATGGCCACCCTAGCTGACCAACATACCATATGGCAGTCACATGCCATAGCTGTTACTCTATGTAAGAAAACGCATCTAGTACATATCAGCCATCAAGTGAACACAAAAAAAAGTACTTGATGCACTTGTACTTGGTTTGCAGGTACAGCTGAAGCATAACTGATTTGAGATCGGGAATATGAGGGTTCTCTAATTCTCCATGATTTACTCATATCTCTGCCTACTCCAAAGCTAACCATTTGGGGTATCATGTCTGTAATTTTGTTATAATAGTGAAAGAAATTCATGTTAATGAAGACAACTGATAGATTTTTTGGGGGGGTGGGTGTTTCTAATCTCTGCCTTTTTCCTATTTTCTTACTTGAAGCCCCATGTATCTTCAAATTAAAAGCTCAGGCTCACTTACTGCTAAAGCTGCTTTCCCTATAGGTGAATCAGAAGTGACATATAGCATACCTGTGGTATACTAAGGATATCCACTTGGCCCTTATAATTTCTATGGTTTATAATAGATGCCCAGGCCATGGTCTGCCTTTATAGTCCACTGTTCTATGCCCATCTTAAGTTTGCTTCTGGGCTGAGAGTCTAAGAGCCCAGGAACCTAATAGTTGGGCACCCTGATTAGTTCTTGATTGTTTCCCACATTATGCACCCTGGATGTTTCCCTTTGGTCTAGGGTCTTCCTTACAATGAACTCATCACTCTAAGCATCACTTCCTAACTTTAATACTAGTCTTGACTAATTAATATGTATCGGATAATATACTAAATTTTCATGATGGTTACCTTATTTGTTTTAAATAATTCTTTGAAGTGGGTATAAATTTTATCACCATTTTAAGGAAACAAAAAAGTTAAGGTTAGAGAGTTGAAGTCTTGGCAAAAGTCACAAATTAAAAGTGACGAGAGATTTAGGATATTGGCCAAACTGAAGTAACAAGAAACAGACTTGCCCTTCTGCCTAAGATAACTTAAAAAAATAAAAATATATAAAACAATGTTGAACGAGACTATATATCTGGCAAAGAGGTAAGTGATCATTGCAAATGGGAAATCAAATAACAGAAGAAAATTACAAGTCTGAGATAAAACTGGATGGAACTAAGCATATATTAACATTCCATTGCAGAAGAAAAGAGTACAATATTTAAATATATAGCATCACAAAATATCAAAAACAGAAAAATATTTTTAAAAAAGGATCAATAAAGTGTGGGACTACTTCAAGCTACATATCAGGCTTATAACGTATATGAAAATAATTGGAACGTCATTTTAAAATATGATAGCCAAAGGTTTTAAAATTTTTTTTAAAGATTTTGTTTATTTGACAGAGAGAAACACAGCCAGAGAGGGAACACAAGCAGGGGGAGTGAGAGAGGGAGGGAGAAGCAGGCTTCCCCACCGAGCAGGTCACCCGATGTGGGGCTCGATCCCGGATCTCCGGGATCATGACCTGAGCCGAAGGCAGTTGCCCAACCAACTGAGCCACCCAGGCGCCACCCAAAGTTTTTAAAATTTTGATGAAGGGGCGCCTGGGTGGCTCAGTTGGTTAGCGACTGCCTTCGGCTCAGGTCATGATCCCGGAGATCTGGGATTGAGTCCCACATCGGACTCCCTGCTCGGTGGAAAGCCTGCTTCTCCCTCTCTCAGTCCCCCTGCTTGTGTTCCCTCTCTGGCTGTGTTTCTCTCTGTCAAATAAACAAAATCTTAAAAAAATAAATAAAATAAAATTTTGATGAAAACAATAAGCCCATAGAACCAAGATCGTGCAACAAATCCCAAGTATAAAAAAATGAAGAAAACTATAAAAGCACATCATAACCAACTTTTTACAAAATCAGCAATGAATAGAACATCTAACAAAGAACCAATGGGAAAACTTAGGTACCAAAGTACAAAGATAGGAACAACAAAACAATTCTTGTCAGAAACACTGGAATCTTGATGAAAACAAAAAGCGAAGACAAACAAAAATAGTAAACACAGAATTCTTTACCCAGCAAAAATAGCTCTTGAAAACAGATCTGAAAATTTTCAGACATATAGTTGCCATGAGAATTTATCAGCAACAGAGTTGTACCACAAGAGATAATAAAGGATGTTCTTCAGGTAAAAGAAAAATACCAGTTGGGAATCTGAATCTACATTCAGAATAGAGGGCACTAGAAATGGCAACTGAGTGGGTATATAGACATTTTTTTATTTTTATTAAGTATCTAAAAATATAATCAAACATTTAAAGCAAAAACCGTAGCAAAGTACTGTGATGTTTATAATATAGCTTGAAATAAAATGTTTAATAATAAAAGCATAAAGGCTAGGAAGGGAGAAATAGAATTATGCTGTGTACAGTTTTTATACTATGTGTTAAGTTGTATGATATCACTTATGAGTAGAAAGTTAAAGATATATATACTACAAACCACAAAATAATGGTTAAGCAATCATGAAAACAGTGTAACAAAGAGCTGATGCTAATAACACAATAGAAGAAATGCAAATGCGGGGAAGATGGTGGAGGCCAGGTGACCGCATTTCGGGGAGTCCCCTGAAGTGAGCTCAATTCCTGCAAAAAACACTACAGGAACACTGTGAGCACCCACGAAATCAGCCTGAAATGTGATATTTCGCACTGCTGGATCACTATGGGGGACAAGGACCATTGGCAAAGAGGTAGAGAGAAGTGAGAGCGATCTCGAGGGTTACCCCCAGAGACAAAGGGCACGGGGGAGGAAGCCTGCAGAGGGGACCCATTGGAAGGCAATACCCCAGCACGAAAGTGCTCTGTGTTGGGGGAACAACAGCAGATTATGGTCTAATTCAAAGCAAACAGAAACGGAGTGCCTGAGGGACACCTGGGGAATCGGGGATATAGATATGCGGAGAGAAAGAGCGCCCAGTGCGGTGCGAGGGAACTCAGTGGAGCCCAGGGCTCGGAGTCTATTTTTCTGCTGCTTTTTTTTTTCTTTCCTCCGCTGCTTTTCTCTCCCGCTTCTCTCCACCCCGTGGGCCAGGCATGAACCCCCCCCCAGGGAAGGCTATTTTGCAGACTTGCACAGAACGTGCGGGGCCGCGGGACCTCAGTCCCTCCTGCCTGTGGGTCACATAGACTCCTGGGGCACAGACAAGGTCGCACAATCCAAAATCAGTTGCAGTTTCGTGGTACAGGAGTGAAAAGGCAAGCGGGGGGCTTTGGACAGAAATCAAACCAGCGTCTGCACCTTCCGGGCTAGGACAGGCGGCCAAGGGGAAGGCTGGGTGGGGCCTCTCTCTGTGTAGAGGCTCTCTCTGGGAAGGAGGCCTGGGCGCAGACATCTTGCTCTGACCTGACTTCCTGAACAGCTGGAAAAGGCCGTAAAGAACAACCCTTCCCCCCACAGAACTGAACCCTTTCAACCTGGTTACCATAACTCCAGTCCCTAGGAAGGGGGCGGAGAGACGCAGCCCAGGTAGAAGGGACTGAAAACAGCACAGCAAGCCCTGCCACCAAAGGGCAAGCCAGAAGCTCAGGAGGACAACACCCAAACTATAAAACCCCAACATCAGGGGAAAAGGCAATTTATTAAACTCCTTGAACTGCCCCAAAAGCTGTACATTTTATTGATATAGTTCTTCACCTTATTTGCTTTTTTAACTTTTTTCTATTTTTACTTTTAAAGTTTCCTAACTTAAAAATTCATTCTCACGGTTTTTGTTCTTTTAAATTTTATCCCACTTTTTATCACAATGTGATACTCAATACAACACTCCATAACAATTTTTTACCTTGAAATTTTTTCAAAAACATTCCTGTATTTTCTGTTGTTGCTGTTACCTCTTGTTTGCTTGTTTGCTTTATCTGTTTATCCCTTTCTTCTCTCTTCTTTCCTTTATTTTTTCTTTTACATATACATATAGTTATAAGCTTCAAGGTAATCCTACACCCCTATTCAATACTACTCCTATATCTCCCTATATATTTAGAAAGTGGGCTCCTCCAACAATAATAACAAGACAAACCCAGAAGGATCTGAAATACTTTCCTTGCCCGCAAGGAGTGTCTGCCCTCACCTTCCCACCCTAGTCTGTCACTGTTTCTATGTAATTGTTTTTGCCTTTATATCATATAAATACTGGTCATAGGGGTCGTGCAGGTTGGGCTTCACTTTTTGATCTCTTCATTTACTCTTTTTTTTTTAAGATTTTTTTTTTTATTTGACAGCAAGAAACACAGCGAGAGAGGGAACACAAGCAGAGGGAGTGAGAGAGGGAGAAGCAGGCTTCCTGCCGAGAAGGGAGCCCGATGTGGGACTCGATCCCGGGACTCTGGGATCATGAACTAAATCAAAGGCAGTCGCTTTACCAACTGAGCCACCCAGGTACCCCTTCATTTACTCTTGATAGCCTTTTTCTTTACCCTGTAGTAGTTTTGTACCATATAAATCCTACCACTGGGCCCCACTCTGGCAGGGGTTTCTTTTCGTGCTTCCTTTCTCCCTTTCTCTTTTTTCTTTCTTCTTCCTTTTCAGTGGTGAATTCTGATTGCTCCAAAACCTTCCAGTGACCAATTCACCTGGATAGTGGCTGATATATCTAGCCATACACCCCCTCAACCACTCCTCACCACAATGACTCGGAGAAGGAACACCCAACAGAAGAAGAACCCGGAGACTGCAACCCCAGTCACAGAATTATTGGAAATGAACATAAAAAATATGACAGAAATGGAATTCAGGGCAGCAATCGTCCAAGCAATGGCTAATTTGGAAAAGAACATTAGACTCAAAATGGAAGCCCTAATAACAGAAGTGAAAGCTGAGGTCAGAAAGGCTATTAATGAGATGCAATCTAATTTAAATATGCTAACAGCTAGAGTAAGTGAAGCTGAAGATCGTATCAGTGATTTAGAAGACAGATGGATTAAGAAGGAGGAGCAAGAGAAGTCTTGGAGCAAACAGCTAAAATCCATGAAAACAGAATCTTGGAAATAAATGATGCCATGAAACGTTCCAACATCAGAATTATTGGAATCCCCAAAGGAGTTGAGAGATAGAGAAGCCTAGAAGATATTGTTGAACAAATCATGGATGACAAATTTCCCAAATCTGGGGAAGGAAACAAATGTTCATGTCCTAGAGGCAGAGAGGACACCCCCCAAGATCAATGAGGCCAGAAAAACCTCCAGGTACATAGTTGTGAAATTCGTGAATCATAAAACCAAAGAATATGTCTTAAGGGCAGCTAGCGGAAAGCGATCCCTTACCTATAGAGGGAGGACCATCAGAATAACGTCAGACCTTTCCACAGAAACCTGGCAAGCCAGAAAGGGCTGGTAAGACATATTCAGGAAATTACATGACAAAAATATGCAACCAAGGATAATGTATCCAGCAAGGTTGACTTTCAGAATGGAAGGAGAAATAAAGAGCTTCCAGGACTGCCAAAGTCTAAAAGATTATGCAACCACCAAGCCAGCACTACAAGAAATACTAAGAGGGGTTCTATAAAAGACAAATAAACACAAGAGTGACACAGAACAGAAATTTACAGAGGTAATCTATAGAAACATGAACTTCACAGGCAACATGATGTCAATACAAATGTATCTATCAATAATCACTCTCGATGTGAATGGCCTAAATGGTCCAATAAAAAGGCACAGGGTTGCAGACTGAGTAAAACAACAGGACCCATCCATATGCAGTTTACAAGAGATACATATTGACCTAAAGACACTTCCACATTGAAAGTGAGGGGATGGAGGACCATCTTTCATAGCAATGGACCCCAAAAGAAAGCTGGGGTAGCGATTCTCATATCAGACAAATTGGATTTTAATCTAAAGACTGTAGTCAGAGACACAGAAGGACACTTCATCATTCTCAAAGAGCCTATACACCAACAAGATCTAACAATTGTAAACATTTATGCCCCCAACATGGGAGCAGCCAACTACATAAGCCAACTATTAAGCAAAATAAAGAATCATATTGATACAAATACATTAATTATAGGAGATCTTAACACACCACTCTCAGCAATGGACAGTTCATCTAAACAGAAAATCAACAATGAAACAAGAGCCTTGAATGACACATTGGGCCAGATGGATCTCATAGATATATTCAGAACATTCCACCCTAAAACAGCAGAAGACTCATTCTTCTTGAGTGCACATGGAACTCTCTCCAGAATAGACCACATACTGTGTCACAAATCAGGGCTCAACTGATACCAGAATACTGAGATTATTCCCTGCATATTCTCTGACCACAATGCTGTGAAACTGGAACTCAACCACCATAAAAAGTTCAGGAGAAAATCAAACACTTGGAAGCTAAAGACAATCCTGCTCAAGAATCTGTGGATCAACCAGGAAATCACAGAAGAACTGAAACACTTCATGGAAGCCAATGAGAATGAAGACACATCGATCCAAAACCTATGGGATACAGCAAAGACAGTCCTAAGGGGGAAATTCATAGCCATCGAAGCCTCACTCAAAAAAATTGAAAAATCCCAAATACACCAACTCTCATTACACTTTAAAGAACTGGAAAATCAACAAAAAATTAAACCAACCCCTCACACAAGATGGGAAATAATTAGGATTAGAGCAGAGATGAATGATTCAGAAACTAGAGATACAGTAGAACACATCAATGAAACTAGAAGCTGGTTCTTTGAAAGAATCAATAGATCGATAAACCATTGGCCAAACTAATCCAAAAGAAAAGGGAGAAGACCCAAATTAATAAAATTCTGAATGAAAAGGGAGAGATCACAACTAATACCAAGGAAATAGAAACAATCATCAGAAATTACTATCAACAATTATATGCCAATAAGTTTAACAACCTAGAAGAGATGGATACATTCCTAGAAACCTATAAACTTCCAAGACTGAAACAGGAAGACATTGACAATTTGAATAGACCTTTATCTAGTAATGAGATTGAGGCAGTGATCAAAAACCTCCCCCAAAACAAGAGTCCAGGACCAGACGGATTCCCTGTGGAATTCTACCAAAGATTCAAAGAAGAAATAACACCTATTCTCCTGAAGCTCTTTCAAAAAATAGAAACGGAAGGAAAACGTCCAGACTCTTTCTATGAAGCCAGCATCACTCTAAATCCCCAAACCAGACAAAGATCCCATCAGAAAGGAGAACTTCAGACCAATTTCGCTGATGAATATGGATGCCAACCAAGGTCCTAGCCAAAAGGATCCAAGAATACATTAAAAAGATTATCCACCATGACCAGGTGGGTTTTATCCCAGGGATGCAAGGGTGGTTCAACACTTGCAAATCAATCAACGTGATAGAACAAATCAATAAGAGAAGAGAGAAGAACCACATGGTACTCTCAATGGATGCAGAAAAGGCATTTGACAAAATACAACATCCGTTCCTGATCAAAACTCTTCAAAGTATATGGATAGAGGCAACATTTCTCAACCTCGTAAAATCTATCTATGAAAAACCCACAGTGAATATCATTCTCAATGGGGAAAAACTGACAGCATTCCTTCTGAGATCAGGAACAAGACAAGGATGCCCACTCTCACCACTACTGTTCAACACAGTGTTAGAAGTCCTAGCAACAGCAATCAGACAACAGAAAGAAATAAAAGGTATTCAGTTTGGCAAAGAAGATGTCAAACTCTCTCTTTGCAGAAGATGAACACATCAAAAAATGGGCAAGAAACATGAAGAGGCACTTCTCTATAGAAGATATACAAATGGCAAACAGACACATGAAAAAATGTTCAGTGTCACTAGCTATTAGGGAAATTCAAATCAAAACCACACTGAGAAACCACCTTACACCAGTCAGAATGGCCAAAATTAACAAGTCAGGAAATAGCAGGTGTTGGACAGGCTGCGGAGAAAGGGGAACCCTCTTACACTGTTGGCGGGAATGTAAACTAGTGCAGCCGCTTTGGAAAACAGTGTGGAGATTCCTTAAAAAATTAAAAATAGAACTACCCTATGACCCTGCAATTGCACTACTGGGCATTTACCCCAAAGATACAGATTTAGTGAAAAGAAGGGCCATATGTACCCCGGTGTTCATAGCAGCAATGGCCACAATTGCCAAACTGTGGATCGAGCCATGGTACCCTTCAACAGATGAATGGATAAAGATGTGGTACATATATACAGTGGAATACTATGCCTCCATCAGAAAGGATGAATATCCAACTTTTGTAGCAACATGAACTGGACTGGAAGAGATTATGCTGAGTGCAATAAGCCAAGTAGAGAAAGTCAAGTATCACATGGTTTCACTTGCTTGTGGTGCACAGGGAGTAATATAGAGGACAGTAGGAGAAGGAAAGGAAATGGGAAGTAGGGTAATTCAGGGAGAGAAACGAAACATGAGAGTCTTTGGACACAGACATAAACTGAGCGACTTGGAGGGAGGGGTTGGTGGGATGGGAAAGCCTGGTGGTGGGTACTGAGAGCACCTATTGCATGGAGCACTGGGTGTGGGGAATGGGCAATGAATCGTGGAACACTGAAAAAAATAATAAATAAATAAATAAATAAAACCAAAACCAAAAAAAAATGCAAATGCAAATTAAAAGGCAGAGATTACAAGTTTGGATAAAAAATACTGCCTTTATGAATCTGATTTTATTTTATTTCATTTTATTTGTTTATGATTTTCTTTATTTGTTTGACAGAAAGAAATATAGCAAGAGGGGGAGCACAAGCAGGGGGAGTGAGAGAAGGAGAAGCAGGCTTCCCCGGAGCAGGGGGCCCCAAACAGGGCTCAATGCCAGTAGTCCAGGATCATGACCTGAGCTGAAGGCAGACGCTTAATGACTGAGCCACCCGGTGAATCCCAATGAATCTCATTTTAAACTAAAATTTATAAATAGCTTAAAAGTAGATGGATAAAAGCAGATTCACACACACACACACACACACACACACACACACACACACACAGAAAACTGGAGTCGTTATATTAAAGCCAGATAATGGGCTTCATAACCTTAAAAACTTGAGGTATAAAGAAGGATATTACACAATGATGCATAGGTAGGTCAACTCTCCAAGAATTCATAACAATTTTATACGTGTGTGCAACTAATTAGAAAACTTCAAACTGCATGAAGTAAACACCGATAAAGAAGGAATCAGCAATTCCACAATTACAATCAGTTTTCAACCCACTCCCTTAATAATCGATAGATCAAGTACACAGCAGATCAGTAAGGCTATAGATGGCATCAATGATAGTATCAACCAATTTGACAAAATTGATAATTATAGAGCACACCATCCAAACACAGCAGATTAAAAATTCTTTTCTCATGTGCATGGAATACTTACCAGGATAGATCACATTTTATTTCATATAACAAGTCTTATTCTATTTAAGAAAATTTGCCTTATATATGTTTTCTGACCACAATGGTACTAAGTTAGAAATCAATAATAAAATTGTATTTGAGAAATGTTCAAATATTTGGATATTAAATGCATGCTTCTAAACTAAATGCATTAAGGAAAAAAGATATTAGAATAGTAGATTGAATGAAAATAAAAGTGGAGCATATCCAAATTTGTGAGTTGTAGCTAAAGCAACACTTTGAGGGAATTTATAGCACTACATTAGAAAAGAATGAAGTCATAATCTTCATTTCTACATGCTGAAATAAGAAAAGTAAAATCAAATCAAATAAAAAATAAGTAGCAATGATTAGATCAGAAATAAATAAAACAGAGGAAGGGAAAACAAGAAAGAAAAATCCATGAAATCAAAACTTGTTAGTTTAAGATGATAATAAAATTTACTAACTTCTACCCAGAGTAATTAGGTAAGAGAAGTGAAAGAAGGGACAAATCACAAAAATCATATGTGAAGAGAGATGACATTACTATAGTTTTTAGAAACACTGGAATGAAAATTGTAAAAAAAATTATGCCAAATTAAAGCTCTTCAATGAAATGGATGAATTCTTTGAATGACATATCAAAACTCATTCAAGAAACAGACAAATTTAATAACCTTGTAGATAATTATTGAATTATCTATACCAATAAATGGAATTATAGCTCAAACCTTTGCATAGAGGTTTTCACCCCAGATGACTTCACCAGGCAACTGTTACCATATATTTAAGAAAGAAATACTACCATTCTACACAAACTTCGTTAGAAAATTGAAGAGGTGGTAATACTCTCCAACTTATTTTATGAGGCCAACATTCCCCAATTTCAAAACCAAGCAAACACATTAGAAGAAAAAATACATACCAGTATTCTTCAGAAACACAGAGGTAAAAAGTTATAACACAATTTCACCAAATTTAATCCAACAATACGTGAAAAGGATAATACATCCTGGTCAATTAAGGTTTATCCCTGGCATGTAAGTTTTCCTTAACACTCCCAAATCCATCAATATAAGTCATAATATTAACATATTAAAAAGAAAAACCATGAGATCATCTCAGTTTGTTGAATGCTGAGTATAACGAAGTCCTAGCCTGTCATGCATCTGAGTCCTCCTGATGTGAGGCAGTTTTGATTTATAAAAAAGAGATCAGCACATGAAATACATGATTTTTATCATAGTGTGATCAAAGGTGTTTATGCCAATTCTGTGTGTGTGTGTGTGTGTGTGTGTGTGTGTGTGTTTATGTTTGAATGAAAAATAAAATAAAGGACATCTTGATGGGACCCTTGGGTGGCTCAGTCAGTTAAACAGCTGCCTTTGGCTCAGCTCATGATACCTGGGTCCTGGGATCAAGTCCAGCATCATGCTCCTTGCTTAGTGGGGAGCCTGCTTCTCCCTCTGCCTGCCACTGCCCCTGCTTGTGCGTGTGCTCTCTTTCTCTCTCTCTCTTTCTCTAACAAATAAATAAATAAAAATCTTAAAAAAAAAAAAAAAGACATCTGGAATCATAGATCATTAACTCTTAAAAGCAACATCATATTTAGAGATTGAGAGTAAAATAAACTCATTTAGAACATCCAGAAAATATTTTCCGCAGTGATTCTAATATTATTTAATAAAGAAGATACAACACTTCTCCTCTTTTTTTTCCCTCCTGCTTCTTTTTATCCATTATCAACATTATATTAAATTCTCTAAATAAAAGTGTTCTAGAAGGAAATATTTTATTCTAGAGATTGAAAGAAGAGACTCTTTCAAAATGATTTTTTATTTCTACAGTTTGTACATACTACTTTGCAAATGCTATCATATCAAATAGCATCAAATGCAAATTACTGTGTACACTATATCTCTGTGACATAAAAGTAAAGAAATATAATCAACACTTCTCTTTCCTCTACAGATGGCAATTCACTGAAACGTTTGCTTTCCTTAACTGAGTCACAGGAACCCATGCTTTCATAAATAGAACATATAGATTCTCAAGGATTAATAACTTGGCTATATTTTACCTGCATGGCTTAAAATTATAAATTCACTATGAGCCAGGAAAAAAATTAGTTAAGATCACATATATCAATGAATATCACAAGAGCCTAACTGTAAATGTCTGTAAAGTAAACAAAAATGCTAATATGGAAGCCAATCTCTTTAATAAAACCTAATGAAACTCTCAGAAAGCCACAACTAAGTAATATAGCTCATGGTATTTAAATCTCCTTGACTTTTTTCCCTTAAGTGTTTGTTTCATCTCAAATCGTTTGAACTACACTGAAATTACAACACCTGCTTACACGTTCTTCATCATCCTAGGCTCAGCCACACATCCAGTCCAATACCACATTTCAGCATGATGAAATGGGAAGAAAAATTCTGATTTTCAGTTTTAGCATTTTTATACCACTATAAAACAGTACCATGCCTGACATATCATGAGCACTGAATAACTACATCTTCTCATTTCACAACATAGGTGATTTTTTGCAAGTCATTCCAATTTACATTATGGCTATATTCATTAGGTCATAATAACAAGAGTGAATTCAATTTATAACTCACATTCTTAGAATAATAAAAAAAATGTGTCCCTAGTGTGCTAGAAGAATATATATTACTAAAATATTATAGGATGATGGATTTCTTTATATTTTTGAAATTTCGTTACCACGATGGCAACATATCACTGTCACAGCCGTCACTGATGTTGGCATGCCATTAATCTAGCACTTGGATGCCCCAGGAGATCTGGCCAGGGGAACAAATCTTAGTGACTGCCCCAACAAAGAAACAACTGTCAGTCGTGGGACAGGAAAAGAAGGGCCACTTGAACTGGATTGAAAAAAAGTTCTACACCATCAAGAAATAGACATATGCTTATTACATTTCAAACCGCCCATCTTTTGGTGCAAGATTCCATCTCTGTATTTATTATGTTCATGTAGAAGCCATGCAGACATGCTTTGTTCTTAGCAAGACACATAACAGCTCAATCTCAGGGCTTCCTGACAGCATACAACTACTGATGAGCTAAGGATGCGGCAGGTGGCTCTCTATGTTCTCAAGGCTATAAGCCTTAGAATCACTAGAAGGCAGATGGAATGCTACAGAGGTAGAATAAAGCAGAATTCAAAATGCAGGTTTTACTTTCAAATTCCATTCTGGCTCTCCCACTTCTTAGCTGAAGGAGTCAAAGGAAGTTAATTTGTTATTTCCTCAACTATGAAAGGAGGGAAATAATAACCACCTCATAGGTGGTTCTAAGGAATAACAAAGGCAGTGGATTTAAGCAGCTCATAGTGTTTCTGTTGCATCAGAAGAAGGCAAAGAACAATAGCTGATTTGGGAGCAGCAGGGAGCAGGGCCTCTCTCTTCCCCACAAGCTGCAGCCCTGTTTCTGACTTATACACCTACCTGAGTTAGCTATGAAATAATCACAGTTACCTTGTTTAGAGGACAAATGAAAGATTTCCTGAATTTTGGACTTCCCAGTTATCTGTAAACTGGATTGGCAACCAAATACCAGAATTATCCAATATGGTTATAGTGAACATATTGACAAGTCTTTGTGTTCCCAAGGTTTATTTTTGTAAAATAAAAACATGCCACTTGGAAGAAATAATTTCTGAAGACCTAGAATTTCTTAACACACAAGCACCTATGTATTATCTGCAAAATCTGCACAGCCTATTGGATGATAAAGGAGGCTTTAGAAGACAGTGGGCAGGTTCACCTGAGCCCATGATCCATGCACTTCTCTCTGTACTCAAAAAGGCCTTTAAACACGTAACAGGTACCCACACCAACACAGCCACGTTCTTCCCCGGGAAGATCAAAGCAGTCTGTCACTGAAAGATTCAGCCAAGAAGCCAAATTCTTTCTGAAGCAACTCAGACAGACAGTTCTCTAACCTGCTGTCCCCAAACAGATGGACAGATCAAGCTGTGAAGTCAGCCACTGAGGACTCCATCAGCACCGCCCACTCTGGGCAGCTGCAAACTCAGCTGGTCCTAACCTTCTGCAGGCAGGCAGGCACCTGGGCAAAGGAGCCCATTCATTATGAAGACTGCCTGTGAGGGCTGGGCCGGGCTTTGCCGGACTGGGAGTTGTGCTCCCGGAAGTGGTCAGAGTGGGCTCTGGGCTGGGGAGGGGGTTCTGAAACTGCTATAAAATAGGGAGACTGTGGTAATCTGGTTACCCTTTCTGAATCAGGCATCAAAGAACAAGGAAGGATAATTTAGAAGAAAAGCAACACCATGCCAGGGACAATAGAAGGGAGGAGGGCTTGAAATCCCAATGCAAATTGCATGCCTCTAGGTACCAATTTGCCTTGCAGCGGAATTTAGGCTTCCTAAAGTTAAATTATGCATACAACAGCCTCATTATCCACAGTGGTATTTTCATATAAAGATCTGAAGACAAAATGTAAGCTTGCCTCTTGGAGCCTTTAGAAAAAGCGATTGACTAATCCACATACGGAACAGCTCTGGTCCCACCTGCTGCTGACTATACAGATGGGAAAGATGTGGCCACTGGGACTCCCTGCAGCAGCCAGCACCAGGGCCATACTTGGCCTCTCTTTCAGATGCTGCAATTTTGCAAAACATTTTAAACACATTATTCTAAAGTCGCAATGCACGCAGCTGGGCTGCAATGAGAAATGTTTCCTATAACAATATTCGGTGGGTTTTTGTTCTCACACCAATATATTCTTTCTGGTATTAGACCAAAATAAACATGTTTTGGATTTCTGTTTTTCTACACAAGAAAAATATGTGTATTTATTATTTATAAAGATACTCTTTAGGATTTACCTTCCCCAAGAGGAATGATATTGTTGCTAGATAAATTTTTCACTCACTCAACAAATATTACTGAACTACCACTCAGCTGAAAACCAGAGTTGAAAGACAAATATTGCCCAGCTTTCAAGATGTTCACTTTCTATTTGTGAAGTAAACAGACCAATTCTGTTCTATACAAAATGTTCTTTATTGTGGGGGCTACGCAGATGCAAGAGCGGGAAGAGGAGCAATGTCTGAGTTAGCCTCAAGTAACAATGAACTTGGGGCACCTGGGTGGCTCAGTCGCTAAGCATCTGCCTTCGGGGCTCTGATTATGGTCCCAGAGTCCCAGGATCTAGCTCTGCATCGGCTCCCTGCCTGGCAGGAAGCCTGCTTCTCCCACTCTCACTCCCCTTGCTTGTTGTTCCCTCTCTAACTGTAGTTCTCTCTATCAAATAAGTAAATAAAATCTTAAAAAAAAAACCAAAAAAACAAAACAAAACAAAAAAAACAAAGAGCTTGTTAGAAAGACTGGGAAGGCAAAGTACAGCATCTGCAAGGGTATAAAGGTTATGTGGTATACAAGCATTTGTGAGAAGCTTCACAGAAAAGAACATAAACTCCAAGACTACTGGATGCAAGGAAGACTGGTGTTATGGACTATATTTCATGTTGTGTTGAGTTTAGATTTTATACTGAGGATCACAAAAGCATTATGAAGAATTCAATGGGAGGAATGAAAAATGATCATTTAGAAAATTCTTGTCTTTTTCCTGCTTATGCAATTACATATCTAAAGCACAGGAATTATGGGGAAAAAAACATAAGAACTCAAACCACCTGGGTCTCCACAACTAAGATGATATGTTAACGTTAAATCGACCATTCTGGAAACAGAAGGGAGAGTCTGTTGACCGGAAGAAACTGGAATTACAAGACTGAGGAGAAAGTGGTGATAATGCAAGTATGATGACTTATTTGTTTTTAAATAAACAATAATTTATAGACGAAAACACCTTGGTGTGGAATATAACGGCGACATGAATTTAAAAAAAAAAAAAATGATTACAACCCAGGCAGGATAAGCCAAAAGAGTACTTGGAGGGGATGATGGCTTAGATGATGACTTTCTGTGATGAGCTCACATTGAAGACAGTGAGGTCAGTGGAGCCTCCATTTCACTATGGTAATCTGTCCCTCTTACCCTGTTTCTCCTCACCATTTTATCATGGATTTAATCCATAATTCCCAAAATGAATACTTATTGTGTGTCCAGTTCTATTATATGTGAAACAACTTGAGTCTCACAAGGTGTGCAGAATTTGATAGAGCTGTCAGTGATTCAAAGTATATGCTTAGCTCATAAAATTAGGTCCTCTGATTTTTAAAAGAAAACAGAGAGAAGGACATGATGTTGAAAAGAAATAGTCTGTATCTGACCTGGAAATGTTAAGTTTGGCATTTGACCCAAATTTTGATCACTTCTCATATAGCCCTGTCCTCCACCTCATTAATTAACTCCAAACTCATCACAAGGGAATTTGCTACTATATCCCCCTCTTGAAAAAAACAAAGCTGAGTGGCTAAAACTCCACTGTTTTTCAAAATCTCAGCCGCCAAATGACACAAAATTTCTTGGGAGTTAAAAAAAGAGGGAAGGGCGCCTGGGTGGCTCAGACAGTTAAGTGTCTGCCTTTCGGCTTAGGTTATGATCCAGGGGTTCCTGGGATCCAGCCTGATGCAGGCTCCCTGCTCAGCAGGGAGTCTGCTTCTCCCTCTCCCCCTCCCTCTGTTTGTGTTCCCTCTCTTTCTCTCTCAAGCTCTCCCTCAAAAAAAATAAACTTAATTTTATCTTAAAAAAGAGAAAAGGATGAAGAAGAGAGATAAAGAGTGTTAATAAAAGAACCAGGTGAGCAGCAGTGAAGAGCTATCAGATGGAAGGACTAAAGAAATAATAAGAAAGGTAATTAATGGACCATCCTTGGTCACTGTATGTCAACAATTCTTGGTGATCTACGAAATGGAATATTCATTTATTCATGAACTCACGAAATATTTAATGCCAACTATGTGTCAGATACTTTTCTAGGTCTTCACACAACTAAAGAGAAAAAGTCCCTTCCTGGATCTGACATTTAGGTGAGGAAAATAAAATAGCTTCTAAATCTCTGGCTTGGCAAACTGGATTATCATTGTGTCCCCAAGACAGGAAATTCATGTCTGCTGTAGGGAAAAAAAAAAAAATCTCTTCTGCCTTTGGCACGCTGAATTTGAAATATGTGTCTCCTATACACTTACTTGAGGGATTATACGTCCTACGGGATAAGAAGACATTGCACATTCCATACCTTTCTGGAATGTGCAGGACTGACATCCCAGAAACAAAATATTTCAATTTTCAGGAGCTGGGGACAATGAAAGTTCTCAATCAACTGATCAGAAAGGTAAGTTAATGAGCAAAAATGACCTACATGTAAACACATGAGCAAGAGGCAAGGTAAGTGTGACTTCAGGGTGAAATTTCCTTCTGCCTTACAATGCTAAACAAGCAGCCTTGAAATTGTCCCATGGTTTTATCTAGATGAGGTTCCCCTGTTCACCATGAAGGTGGCCTCCAGAGGCAAACTCGGCTCTGCTTTAGCTGGGATTACAGAAAACGGAACTGACAACTCCCTGCCTAAGGAAGATGAAAGTGCCACATTCCCTGTAGGGAAACAAGGACAAAGGTGAACTTGGGCAGAGGTTTTCAGCCTTTTCCTTTTTAGAAGTACAAACTTCTTATGCAATGAAATATGATCCCATTTATGTCAGAAGAAATGGAACAGCTGAGGAAAGCAGACCATACCAGGGCCCAGGGTAATCCTCAATTAAAGAGACTCCTGGGCCAGCCCTGTCATTTTACCAGCAGAGAAAAGGAAAAGGTCCATTGAGGCAAAAATGTTAGTTACTCTAAAAACAGCAGCCAAGTCTGATTTGGAATCCAGTTCCACTTCTGATTTCCCACTTCTCCCTTAATGCAGCATGATTTCAACAGACCTGGTTTTAAAGGATATCTCCTTAAAGAACGCACCGGGATGCAAAGCAACATACTCATTTAATTTAATGATTAATGACTATTAAGTGTGCCAGCATGATGTTTAACACAGTCCTTTCCATCACCAATGGCCCCATATTGCTTTAGCCATAGCAGTAGCAAAGTGGTCTCCATAATCTTATGATCAAGAAGTGTCTTGAATAATCTTTTAAATTCTTAATAACTAGGTTTAAGCCCTTCTGCTTCTTCAAAGCAAAACTGCAATATATTCTTGTCATGGGGGCCGAGATGTTTTGGCCTAAATAGACGTGGATGAGAGATGCACGGAGACGCAGAAGCTTCTGGGTACATGTCCCAGTTGGACAGTCCTTAGGAGGAATAGCACAAAACTTCCCCATGTTTGGCAACACTGACAAGCTAAATTCTAGTGTTGATATTTGCCTGAGATTGGACATTTCCTGAAATGAATTCCTTATACATAGATAAGTGGGGAGAGGGAGAGAAATAGGGCAGAGAGAAAAAGGGAGGGAGAGGGAGAGGGAATTTTTTATTGTTGGTCAAAAAACAGACATCTGTCTCTCCAGTTTTTGTATCCTACCTCTGCCAAAATTGTAGCCCTCCCCAAATACACTTCTTACAGTATTTTGCAAGTAGAAAAAAATGATTGAAAGAAATTGCTGGCATATTCAACCCAGCTACCCTTATGGCATTTTCACATACAATAGTCTGAAGTGGTTGATGTGTATATTTTAGAAAATACAATATTATCTTTTGTGTTCCGTTGTGTCAATGTTACTCATTTTCTTTCAATTTTATTTGAATGAAAGTTGAAATCTCCAGACTACTTTGATAGTTGTATAAAAATAGTTTTATGTGGCAGAAAATTCTTCTATCCCCATGGCATAATAGCACACTAACATTTTGGGGGTATTCATTATTTGCAAGATAATAGACATAAACCCAGAAATGAGCAGCATTCAATCTGAGTCTGCCTGATAGAAAAGTCCGTAATTCACCTCCCTGACCTGCTCAGGAAACACAGCACAAGTCACATCACCTTTCTGGTGACTGCGCTAACCTTCTATTCGCAAAACAGAAAGCACAAGAATGAAGAAGATGAATGATACCGCAGCAATGCCACACTGACAATCGGAGGTCACTTGTAGAAGAAAAGATTACTCTGACAACCCTGAGAAGGATGGGTTGGAGGCAGAGACTGGAGGCTCCCATAGAAAGCTGTGGAGAGACAATGGCAATCATCCAAGTGATATAATGAAGGACTAAAAAAGAAGTTACATCAAGAAGGGGAGACAAGTTTTACTGCGAAAATAATCTGCAAACAGATTGGCCACATGTTGGTTAAGAAGTTTGAGGAAGAAGGAGGATTGATGCTGGTGTTATCATCACCATCGTCACCATAATCAACCAAGATAGATCAAAGAAAGGACTGAATTGGGAGAAACAACTTCAGTTGAAAGGCACTGACATTATGAGCTAGTTTAAGGCACCCTCTGATTTCCCTGTTCAAAATCTGACCCTTGACTCTTACCTCCCTAAACACTCTTATTCAAAGGCTCTATGTTAGTGTCCCTGATACATGCTTCTTGTTTGCATCTTTGTTTTGGTGAGTTATTTAGCTTCACTTTTCTTTGACTTCCCTTCCCCCATGACTTGCAATATAGATGATTTTCCTGGAAGTCAGACTACTGTCTACCTTCCCTCCTCCATGGCAGCAGAATTCTAGTAGAAATTGGAATTCTCCCAGATGATCTGACTTGGACCCTCCAGGCACCAGAAACCATCAGCCAATCAGTGGAGGGCTTTTCAAGGGCATTTTTTTTTTTTTAAATCTGAAGCAATTTGTGAAATGAAACACTATCACCTTTGTTCAACTAAGAGACCTTGAAATACAGTAAGTAGAACATGGGAGTTGTTTTAAAATTTCACCCATGGCAATTTAAAACCTCGTGCCTATTTATCTTTCTGTAGTTCTGCAATTTCATAAGAATTTGTACAAAATGTATTCATAAGCAACAGTAGGGGAAGGATGCAAGATGGCGCTTCCAGGCATCTGAGCTGTCCTTCATCCCCAACAACCACTGAGACAACACAGAAGGTGCTAGCGAAGCCTCAGATGTTGTCAAGTGGTCTGAAGTCTGGAGATGGTGCAAAAGTTTCTCTACTCTGAAATTGATGAGATCTTGGGAATTAATGCTGGACACGTCCAGAACAGAGCAATGGTGGACACTAGCAGGCACATGACCTTCAGAGAACTTTGGATCCCAGGAAAAAAGCGGTGACGTCAGTCATTAGGAGTGTGCCTGATTTCTCTAGCTCCCAAACCGCTGAGGGAGAGATAAGCTGGTACTGAGTACTGAGTCCTGTCTATAGCTGAAGCTAGAACATCTGGAAGAGAAGGAAAACAGGCTTCACGAGCTTTTTTTAGTAGAAAACAGACACCATGCTCTTTCTTGCTTTCTTGTTAGACCACAGTAGAAGAGACCACAACACTTCCTACCATTTGAGGCATGGCTCCAACTTAATCTACTTACGGAGCTCAACCTGAGTTCCAGGGACCAAATGAAGGAAAATTCTAGTACATCTGAGGAGTCCTGCAGCCTGAGAAGAAAACTAGTGAAATAATCAGGAAAAATCATAATAAATTACAGCTTCTGAGAGCCAGAGATTAATATATGAACTAAAAAGAAGAAGAAATTGGGGTATGAACACAGCTATATATGTAGAATATTTCCCCTAACTCTTGAAACCATAAAAAGTAACAACAACAACAAAAAATACAAACTCCATCTTCAGGGACTTTAAATGAACTTACACTCTTCATTTTTTATTTTTTTAAAGATTTTATTTATTTGACACAGAGAAACACAGCCAGAGAGGGAAAACAAGCAGGGGGAGTGAGAGAGGGAGAAGCAGGCTTCCTGCAGAGCAGGGAGCCCGATGTGGGGCTCGATCCTGGGTCTCCGGGATCATTACCTGAGCCGAAGGCAGTCGCTTAACCAACTGAGCCACCCAGGCACCCCTTCATTTTCAAAAATATAAGTTAGCGCTCACATAAGTAGCTGAGATCAAGTAGAAGCCACAAGGGAGGTACGGAAGAGAAGACATTATGGGACATGTGAAGAGAACCCAGAAGCAGAAAAATTTCTAATAGCCTAAATAAATACCCTAAGTAAGAGGATGTCTTAAAGTTCAAAAATAATATTTCCGGTTTGGAATACAACACAGGAACTTGAGAAATTAGCCCTTTAAAACCAAGTTGAGTCCAAGATATTATAAGAAAAAAAATCTCAAATTTGAAAAATGGTTATAACAGGAAGAAATGAAAAATCCAATAAAAGGAAAAAGAAATAAAGGCAAAATTTTAAAAAGGCTTAGAGAGAAAATGAGAAATGCATAGTATCCGCTAGCAGATTCAATATATGCAATTCAAGTCCCTAAAAAAAAGTCAAAACAGAGAAACACAACAAATGTTATAAACAATATGTTAAATAATACAGATATCTTTTAGTAAAAAATGTAAAATAAAGAAGACTACTCAAAATTGAGAAAGTTCCCATAATAATGCAAAAAACTGGTTAATGAGTCAACACTGTGAAACATCCTTAAGTACTAGAATTTATAAATGAGTTCATTCATAGTTTTTTGCCTCATTACCCAAAATATTTTTTCTTAATTTTTAAAAGGGAAAATGTGACTAGTCTCAGATTTCTGCACATCTTCCAACAACATAGAAGACACTCCAGAAAACAACAGTGACTTCACATCTCTCATGTATGGAAGTACACATGTTTCAACATGAAAGAACCAAGTTAGTATTATCCCCTTCAATGACCTAGGACAGTATTTCATTTCTCACAGATAGTGATAGTCAAGTAAACAAAAATAATTAACAATATAGAAAAGTCTACATAACAATAAGATAGAACTTACTGGTGTAACATACACACCTATATGTACATAATTGTGTGCATACTTTTTATATGTGTTTGTATGTATAAAATTCCATTTATTATACAATAGAAAGTACAATTTTATGTGCCCATGTGACAGCCACAAAACCCTACCATATAAAAGCACATAAATGTATCAATAAATGCACAGAGAATATTTTTTAATAAAGAACACATAATAAATACCATAAAAAGTTGACAACCAAATAAGAAAACTCCAAAGAATATCCTACCTAGGAACTTAAAAAAGGTCCTAATTTTGTGTCATAAAATATGCAAATTTCAATCCCAGATTTTTAAAAAATATAATATTGAAAATCAGAAACTTTATATAGGTAAAGCTGTATGACATGAATAATAGCCTCAGCAAAATGTAATTCACCAAAGCCATTACAGTAAGAGGCAAAATCTAAACGGACAAAGTAGATGAAATAGGCAAAGCATACCCCACCCACCCATGCAATCAAAAAACCAGCAGGCTCAGATATTTTCACAGGAAACCTCTATCAGACCTTTAATGCAGATAACCATAATATTATCAAACTCTATTAGAATATAAAAGAAAAGGAAATTTTTAAAATTAGTTTTAAAGAAGATTGTATAATAATCATTCCAGAATCTGATCAAGATAGCCTAGGAAATAAAACTACACATCAATATTACCTAAAAATAGTACTATAAGAGTCCCACATAAAATATAGGCAAATTGAATGCAGCAGCATGTTAAAAGAACAACACATCATGGTCAAGTGATGTTAATACCAGGAATGTAAGTAGGGTTCAATAACAGATCTATTATTATATATAAACAGTCATATTAATGAGTCCAAGGAAGAAAATCATATAATCATCTCAAAAGATGCTAAAGAGGACATCGACATAGTTCAGGGATTATTTATTTTAAAACAATCAATAAAATAGTAATCAATCTGAACTAAAATTATTGTGATAATCATCTCACTATATATATCAAATCACTGTGTATACACTTTAATACTACGCTATATGTCACTTATATAACTTATAAAACTTATAAAACTTATAAAACTCAGTCTATGCTATATGTCACTTATACCAATAAAACTGATAAAAGGCTACTAAAGGATGAAATACTAGCTTTTTCAAAAGGGATATATTTATATCAACCTAAAATGGTATCATGCTTAATGTGAAACATTCCAGTCATTCTGACTAAATTGTGAATAAGAAAATGGTGTCCCCTATTATCAATATTCCTTAAGATCATATCAGTTCATCAGAAATCAATTAGCCAATCACATTCAGTTAATTAAAAAATAGAAGAAACTGAATGTGTAAACTTTGAAAGGAGGAGAAAAAAAGTATCACTATTTACAGTTAGAATTGCATAGGTGGAAAATCCAAGAATCAACCGAAAAAGTACCATATAAAGTTAATATACTAAAATCAGTAGCTTGCATATAGGAAAATAATAACTAGTATAAGATGTATTAGTAAAAGATCTCACTTACAATCAGAACAAAATTATCTTTTTTTTAAAGATTTTATTTATTTATTTGACATAGAGAAATACAACTAGAGAGGGAACACAAGCAGGGGGAGTGAGAGAGGGAAAAAGCAGGCTTCCGGGGAGCAGGGAGCCCCATGCAGGGCTTGATCCTGGGATTCCAGGATCATGACCTCAGCCGAAGGCAGACGCTTAATGACTGAGTCACCCAGGCCCCCTAGAACAAAAATATCTTCAAACCAATAAAACAGGGGCGCCTGCGTCGCTTGGTGGTTGGGCCTCTGCCTTCAGCTCAGGTCATGATCCTGGAGTCCCCAGATACAGCCCTGAATCAGGCTGCCTGCTCAGCAGGAGGCCTGCTTCTCCCTTTCTCACTGGTGCTGCTTGTGTTCCCTCTCTGGCTGTGTTTCTCTCTGTCAAATAAATAAAATCCTTAGGAAAAAAAAAATAAAACATACAGAAGAAGTATAATGGGGGAAAATTAAAACAGTACTAATTGAAACCAAAGAAGTCTTAAACAAATATAAAGTCATAATGGGTTCTAAACAGGAAACCTCACCACCATTTACAAGCCACTTCCCCATTTTTTTTTTTTGCTACCTCTCATTAGTAGATTTAAATATATTATCATTGTACTCATGAAATTCCCTACAGGTTTTTCTCTTTTAATAAAATAAACTCAGTCTAAAGTCAACACATAAATTATATCAAATAAATATAAGCCAGTTAAGCTCTTAAAAAAGGATGACGAGAGAGAATGGGTCCTATCAGATATTAAAATGCATTACAATGTATGTAAGGAGCTGGGAAACTAATAGACATGTGAACAAGGAGATGAAAAGAGAAATCCCGAGGACATCTGTTGTAGGCACCATTTTAAAATAGCCCCCGGGACGGGACCTGTGCATATGACAGAATGTCACTCCATGATCAGACTGTATACACTACATGGCAAAGGTGAAGGTTTGGCAGATGCAGTGAAAAGTCCTTTATCAGTCACCCAGGTTTAGGGCAGGGAACTGCAAGGCCCTCCTGGGGCTCAGAGTGGCCCCAGGTGGATAGCCAACAGGAAAGCAGGGACTTTAGTCCCACAATTTCAAGGAATTGAATTCTGCCAACAACCATATGAACTAAAATTAGTATCACCTACCCCTATTCTGATCAACAGAATGACTCAAAACCCAGGTAATTCAGAAACTGAACAAATTAACTTTCCTATAAATATGTGTAATTATATATATATATATCATATGTGATATATATCAATATATATATTCATGAATATATATATTTATTCTGTGCAAAAAGAACCACTTAGGAAAAATCAAAAGACAAATGATAACCTGCAAAAAATAATTTTATTTATAAACTATTCCAAAAACTGCTTATCTTCCTATTATGTAAAGTTCTCTCAGAAAATTAGAAAAAGACAATGATGGGAGAAGAAATGTGCTAGAGAAATAGACAATTGTGAAACAGGAGTTGTGAATGGCTCTTAAATATATGAAGAGAGCCCAGTCACGCTCTGAAAAGAAAAATAAGTTTAAACTGCACAGTGGTACAGTTTTTCACCTATCAGATTGGCCAGAAAAAAAATTTCCAAAATTCCAAAATTTAGACAATTTTGGTAAAGCTGCAGGAAGAGAGGCATGCCTGTACATTCCTGGTAGGGTTTGGTGGTAGAAACCCTTGGAAAACAATCTGACATTATTCAACAAAACATACAGACACACCTATGACACCACAATTCTACTCCTGGGAATATGTCCTCGACATACTTGATTACATGAGAAAGTACAAAGTTATTCTTTGGTGCACTGCTTGTATTAACAAAATTTAAAACCACCTAAATATCTAGGTAAATGAGGAACCAGGTTCATTTATATCCAACTTTTACTGAAGAGTGTTAAAATGTTTCCCTGATTTTATTAGTACAAAGAATCTTTCAATGACTGAAAAAATTATTTCACATGCTCCATATGACGACAATATTCAAGGTATGCTATGATCCTCCAAATAAATTATAATAGAGTCCTCAGTTGAAGTGAAAGGATCAGACAGGACAGTGGTAGATTATGTATCTTTCTGTACGGATGTGTATGTGTATGAGGGAAGGAACTCTAAAATTATTCTAGGATTTATCTTTCTTGCATATAAGAGAGAATAGTAGGACCTTGACAGTGTCTTCGTAGAAGAAGCAGAATACACCTTATTCCCATCTGATGGTAGATGATGGAAGACAGAAATGAAATGTTGAGTCTCCAAATGATTTAATTCAACCTCAGATAAAATTGTGTTGAACCTGAAAGCCATATGTTTCATTGAACAGTTAATGAATAATGTTAAAAAACAGAAAGACTGTTGACACAGGTGCTTTAAGAATACACTGCATTAAGCCAGCCATTACAACCTGTAACTGAGATAATGGTAAAAGCTTCAGACTATTTACAAGTCAGATATCTTGAGGACACTAAGTCTATATACATTAGATGAGTTTAGGTAAAGGTCCTTTCTTTCAGATTTAAACTTATTTGAAATCTTGTCATCATGAAATTGAGTCCTGGCTAGTTTGTTTACAAGAAGCTCTCCTGGGACATCCTGACTTAATTAAAACAATTTATTGTTAAATAACCCCTCACATAAGACACTAATATTATTTTAACTGGTTTGTGGCATGAAGTCATATTGCTCATTTTATGTTTGCATTAGGAAATTGACTTATTGATCAATCTTTAATATTTAACCTTCTAACAGTGGTCTCACTAACCTGATGATACATAACCCAAAATGTATGTAAGGAGTATTTAAAGTATATATCCACAGTATATATGAACCAGTGCAGTCCAGTAGAATTCTCTGGAAAATTAAAAATGTTTTCCAAATATGCGTTTAGCAGTATGGTAGCCACTAGCCTCCTATGACTCTTGACAAGTTGAAATGTGACAGCTGAGACTAAGAAATAGCGTTTTTAATTTCAATAAATTTTAACATAAAAAAACACATGTAACTATGGATGGGTGGTACAGATTCTCCTGGAAAAAGTTTTTCTTCCTGTTATAAGTGATGCCAGTAAATGAGACACCAGTTACAATTCTCATCTGAAGTACAACATAGACTCATAAATACAGAGAGCAAACTGGTGGTTGCCAGAGATGAGAAGGTGGGGGGATTGGTGAAATAGGTAAAGGAGATTAAGAGGTACAAACTTCTAGTTACAAAAATAAAATCACATGGATGAAAAATACAACAGAGGCAACATAGTTACTAATAAAATAACACCATATGGTGACAGGTGGTAACTATACTTATCATTGTGAGCATAGCATAATGTAGAGAACTGTCGAATCTGAAACTGATATAGTATTGTATGTCAATTATACTTCATTAAAAAAAGTACATAGACTTCTTCTGCAGAAGGTAATTTCTAATGGAATTATAAAATAGAACCCTGAAATGATGAAGCAGGAAAAACAAAGTATATAACTTGACCAAACTGAAAAACTAAAACATGAAAGACAGAAAAAGGAACAAAAAGTTAAAAAGTAAAATAAATAATAAATGAAAAGTCATATGGAAACAAAAGAGTTACATGTATTGTCATCCTAAATGTAAATGGAGTCAATTTTGACATTAAAACATGGTATATTAGGCAGGATTATACAAAAGTCAGGTGGTATGCTGTTTATACACACACAAAAAGAAGCCCAAAGCACATTAAAGCAAAGTGATCATCAAATAAAAATAAAAAGAAGCAAGGCAAAAAGACAGCAGGTCAGAGCAGAAACAAAAATTAATAATAATAATAATAATAATAATAATAATAATACCAATGTCAGACAAGATGATATTTAAGTTTAAAATTCCAATCAGGATATAGTCATTCAATATTAGAAATAAAGGCAAACATTTGCCAATAATAATAATTATGACAGTAATAATAATAATAAAAGCTAAATGTAGAATTGAAAAATAAAAATGTATGGAGACTCTGTAAGATATATAACTATAGTGGGACATTTTCATTTTCTTCTTTCAGAATGGGTTAGAATTAATAAACAAAATCTGAGGCTGTAAATGAACTAAATATAATAGCAATCTAATTTTAAAACCCTAGAATGTAAAGTTGGTAAAAGCAGGGCTATTTCGCTTCTTGCTTGATGCTGCTTTCATGCCTGTAGAAATGCGTGGTACAGGGCACTCAATAATTGTTCCAAAAATAAATGATGAGCTAAATACACAGAATCTTATTGCCTTGCAATACAAAGAAAAAAAAAACTACATCTATATTTTAAAATATCAAAAGTCTTAAATATGTGACTATTAAGAAGGCAGTAATGTATAATTTTTGGACCAAATTAGAAATCTAAATGGAAATCACACTGCCAGAGATAATCTGGGGGAGGAGCATGTAAAAAAATTGTTCTGTAATATTTTCAGAATTATCAGTTTGACTGACATACTGAAAGTTTGCTTTTGACAAGTGCTAGATATCATTGTTGAAATATAGCACAGATATGATAGGCTAATAAAATATAATATTAAAATTAATTGCTGCAAGAGATATTTTATGCATATTTTACCTTCTTTTTTAATAATAAGAAAATGATTTTTAAGAGGCATTTTCTGAGTCAGGGTATATCTGCCTCCTTCAAGCATTCTGTACTATATGCACTGGGGAAATAAGTAGAAAAACGGGAAATGTTCATTGTTGGTGATTCTCTGGGAATGGGAACTCTGTGCACCATCTGCCATCCTCACACTACAGTTCCCTCTGGCAGAGTGCAAAGTAAGGCAAAACAAAGTTGTCAAATAATTTGTAACTCCCCAATAGGTGTCTCTTCCTCCTCTTCTTATTTATGCTTAGAGCCAATTCATCAATTCTTTTCTTATGGGACAAACAAAACAATGAATGGATGTTATGACAAGCTTATGATGAAAATACAGTTTTTCTGTATTCCCTTCATAAGTAAATAGGGAAGCTGTCTGAATAATTTACATTGTATTTTTTTTAAACTTTTGATTAGGGACATTTTTAAACACACAAAAGTAAAAAGAATGGTGCAAGAAAGCCTAATGTATTAATCACTTAGCTTAAACAAGTCTAATTAATCTGGCCATCTTTTTCACCATACTCCACACATTTTTAATTTTTTTTTTTGCTATAACCTAAGACAGCATGCCATTTCATTCATTCATACTTCAGTAGGTATACTGAAATATGCTTATTTTTTAAAAATTTTTAAGATTTTATTTATTTGACATAGAGAAACACAGTCAGAGAGGAAACACAAGCAGGGGGAGTGAGAGAGGGAGAAGCAGGCTTCCTGCTGAGCAGGGAGCCCAATGTGGGGCTCGGCTAGATCCCGGGACTCCAGGATCATGAGCTGAGCCGAAGGCAGATGCTTAAAGACTGAGTCACCCAGGCACACTTGAAACATGCTTTTTATTAACATAAAAGTTAAATAGTAACATCTAAAATCAATTAATCCCCAAACTCATAAAGTGTTCACATTTACGTATTTGTATATAACTACCTGGCACTCCTCCAGGGCCGCTGAATAAATGTCTAATCTGGGTTATAATTTATAGTATAGGCCAAATCAATAATGATAATAGCCTTTTCAGGTAGCATAGGGTTGTTCTTTGGTAAAATGCACCCTTCTGTTTTTTCAGCTAAGAAAGCATCCGTATTCATAAAAGACAAGATTGTCTTTTGCATCCTCATGTAATTGGGGATTTTCTTGCATCTTGCCACTCCTAGGACGCCCTTTGCTGGAGTTCTGGATAGCTTTTGTCCACTCCACGGGTTGGCAAACTATTTTTTGCAAAGGGCTAGGTGGTGGATATTGGAAGTCTTACAAGCCAAGTGGTCTGTGTCACAGCTGCTGAAGTCTCCCATTGTAACATCCAAGGCTCCTCTGAGATGGCATAAATGATTGAGCAGGACTGTTATTCCAATAAAATATTATTTACCAAAAGAAGGTGGAGGGCCATATTTGGAGCCCAAATCCACCAGGCCATTTTAAATCCTGCTGGCCTCACTGCTAGAGCCTGTGAGCGACATGCTGGTGGAGAACTGGCACAGCACAGTGTGTGAACCGATTATCTACATCAAATCCTGGCTCTCCATTTATTAGCTGTGTGATGCTATGTAAGTTACTTAACATTTCTGTATTCAATTTCCTCATCTGTAAACTGAAGATTGTGTAATTACTTTACAAGGTATGAAGAAGGATTAAGTTACTAAATACACGAAAAGAACTTTATGAAAATAGCACTCAATAAATATCAGCTATTACTTTGATTATTATAACCCTGGGGGAATATCAGCTGCCCTCTCTTCCTCACTGACTTGGTCTCCAATTAATTCTTCCTTGACTGCAGAGATCTGAGGTGTTTTTCAGATTCTTTAACCAGAAACTGGCCCATGGTTTAAATCCACTATCCATGGTACCATTGCTACCCTTAGGCCTTAAGGCATGCCTCAGGGCTCAGAAAACTGAGGAAGCCTCCCTCTGCAGGATCTAATCTGATCCACTGGGGCAACTCTGAGGGGCTGGGGCCCTAGTTCTTCTGGGCAGCTTGCTGTGTAGTCTGTTGGAGAAGTCCACTGAGCTTATTCTTACTCAAGGTGTCTCCCACCACCTCAATGGATGACTCAATAGAAGACAAAATCTCTCTTTTGATCTCTCTCTGTATCTCCTTCCCGCCACACCAAAACCACAGTAAAGAGAGATTTGCTTTTTATTGCCACTATACAATATCCTTAGAGTTAGCCTTTTTACCATAGGTAGATAGGGAATTCTGTCTGCATCATAGAATTACTCTGTGTTTTTGGTGTGTTAAAAGGAAAGAGAAAGGGACTGGGGAGGGAGACAAACCATAAGAGACTCAATCTCAGGAAATGAACTGAGGGTTACTAGAGGGAAGGGGTGAGAAAGATGGGGTGGGTGGGTTATGAAATCGGGTAGGGTATATGCTATGGTGAGTGCTGTGAATGGTGTAAGACTGATGATTCACAGACCTGTACCCCTGAAGCAAATAATACATGTTAATTTAAAAATTAATTAATTAATTGATTGATTGATTAAAAAGGGAAAGAGAAAAGAATTTTGGCAGTGAAGTTGAAGAGCACTGATCACAGGTTTATTACCTTTTGCATGATCTAATGATGAGTGTCAAAAGCTAAATACAAACTTGAGGTGTTCTGTTTATATTCCTTCTTAATGGAACTTATTAACCTCATGCTAAAAATATTGCCAAGAGTAGACAAAGGTGAAAACTCAAGAGGGAATTTAGCAAAAGTACAAACTAAAGATGCTACATATAAATATGAACTCAAATGTAAGAGACTTTCAAAGTTATGTATTAACATGGTTACGAACCATTAGCATCAAACCACGAGCATATTATTTTTAGATAGTTAAGAAATAGATCTGAGGAACAGAGATCATATTTTTTCTCAATCAAAATAGTATTGGTGTATATATTGGCTCAACATTTGCCAGACTAGGATCTCCTTGAAGGAAAGAGAGAAAGTATGCATACAAGTAAATGCAATAGCATATGTATTTAAGATATGAGATGTAGGGGCACCTGGGCGGCTCAGTTGGTTAAGCAACTGCCTTCGGCTCAGGTCATGATCCTGGAGACCCGGGATCGAGTCCCACATCGGGCTTCCTGCTCGGCGGGAAGCCTGCTTCTCCCTCTCTCAGTCCCTCTGCTTGTGTTCCCTCTCTGGCTGTGTTTCTCTCTGTCAAATAAATAAATAAAATCTTTTTAAAAAATATGAGATGTAATAGCCTATGACTGTTATAAAACCCAATATATCCATATAGTACAACACAATACAAATGTGTATAAATATGTGTATTACACAGTTGTCACATGTGTTATGTCATTAATAAATCAGTAAACTGCAAGGTCAGAAAGGTTTAGGGGCTTTCTTATGGGTGACCTGAGTCAGAATAAGAAGAGCTACTGTTGGTCAGCCTATATTTTCTTCTCTAGCAAACACAGGGATTTGTCAAAAACTCTTATCATGTTAAAAAATTTATCTGGGTCTCCACTAGTTGATATTCAAGTGGCAGGTGACATTAACATTCACCTTCTGGCTTGATGCCAGTCACCAGCTTCCCCAAATCCCACCCTTGGAGTCCTGCTGAATTTATCCTCCATGACAGTTCACATCATCTGCCTTCCTTCATCACCAAACCAGCACCTCACCTGGACCACTGCAACTGCCCCAACCCGATCCACCTGCATGTCTCCATACAGCAGGCAGAATGAGCTCCTCTGATAAAAGACAAAACAAAACAACAATAAACCAACAACAGTAACAAAATATTGTATCATATCAACTACTCTCAACCCTACTTAATAAACTTAGATGATTTCTCACTGATTTTAGGATAATCTCTAAAACACAAAACACAAAATGCTATTAGGCACTACATGTTCAGTCTCTCTCTTCCTCTCTCAACTCCAGCCACAGTGAGTTTCCATTCACTCCGCTCCCTCCTCAACACAAGACCCACTCACATGTCATTGCCTTCATTGGAATGCCCTTCCTCCACCTTTCACCAAACTACCCATGCTCCTCCATTAAGATACTAAGTAGACGACCATTTCCTCAGGAAAACCTGGCCTCACCTCCAGGATTACATAAACGCCACGATTATAGCACTGATTGCCCAGGGATCTCTTCTTCACAGAATTCACTATAGTCATAATTTTACATTTATCTATGCAATTACTTGAGGTAATTACTTAAGTTCCCCAAAGAGAGAAGTTTGTTGGGTTTTGGTTTTGTTTCTGTTTTCCTTGATTTTGGTTACCTTCGGGTTCCCAGAGCTTAGCTCTACAACCACCACATAGGAAATTCAATAAACATTTCTTGAATTAGTAAATAATGGTGAGGAGAAACATAAATACCAAGATATTCTACTGACCACTAGAAGATGCTGGGGGAAACAGAGATAATAAAAAATGAGAACAGACTTCTCCAAATTTTCTGAAGGTCAGAGATAGCAATCGCATACAGTATCCTCCTGAATAAAATCACTGTGTATGATGACAACCGGAGAGGGCTGAAAGGTTTCAGAAGAAGAGCGTTTTTCTTATTTCTCCTATAAGATGTTTTTGCCCAACTAAGGTGGTGACACCCGTGGCCCAGCTCTCAGGTTATGGAAGACCACATGACAGTCAGATTCTCTAAGACTGGGTTAGTGAAATTTGTCTGTGGCCCTTCCCTAACATTTCCTAGGATCCCAGAGGATCTCATCTATTAGAAATATATCCTTGATAATGAAAACAGACTTCCTCGAGGTCACACAGTTAGAGATTCTGACACTAAGCTCATTGTTCATTCTACTACACCTGCCACTCTTGAATGAAGCTTATAGCTGGCAACCAACCAATTCCATTATAGCACAATCATCAATCTTTGTTCTTTTCCATGGAGTCCCATCTACATTTTAAACAAAACTAGTCATATTTATTTTTGTTTTAGGAATACAATTATTGATAGTCAACACTACATCAGCTCAACTCCCATAAGTTTGGGAAGGATTAGTCACATTCTTAGTGAAACAAAGCAGACCAAGGTCTCATGTATTACTTAAAAAATAAGACCTAAACATTACTCATAAACAGAAGGAACAACACAGCATTGCATTTTAAAATTAGTCAGTGGAGAGCTCGTGAGGCTCATGTTTACACTTGATCAAGTACCTTTCACTTCAAGGCTTCTTCATTTATTTGTACATATTGCTTAACTTCATTAGCATTTTATATATATTTTTAAGATTTTATTTATTTATTTGACAGAGAGAGAGAGATCACAAGTAGGCAGGGAGGCAGGCAGAAAGAGAGAATGAAGCAGGCTTCCTGCCAAGCAGAGAGCCTGACACGGGCCTCGATCCCAGGACCCTGAGATCATGACCTGAGCCTAAGGCAGAGGCTCTAACCCACTGAGCCACTCAGGTGCCCAGCATTTTTATAACTTTATCTTTCATTGTGTCTTAAAAACCCGTGGTTATGAACGTACCATGTTTAGGAGCTATTTACAAAAAGCCAGGATGGAGCCAACAGAACTGCAACCACTGCTGACTGGTCTACAGCTGTTATTCTCAAATATTTACATTCCTTGAGTACATGACACATCAGATGTCATGCATGGCAAATTCATATTTTCTAGAAGTGGAAAATAAAGGAGCATAATAGATAGGAAAAATTCACAGAGGAACCCAAAAATCATGTAGTGAAGCAGGAACCTGAGACAGAGCAGGCATATTGATGCAGATTTTAAATTTTTAGGGTTTTCATAAATGATAAGGCAAAGGGATTATTTCCTTAAAAATGACTTATAATATCTTATAGCACAATATGGATGTGGTGTATGCAATGCTCACACTTACAAATATATATGCTCTCCATGAATAAAAACTATCACTAAGTTTATTAGTTATACAATATAGCTTTATTTAAAAAAAAAAAAATCCTAGTCATTGTAGAAATGCCCCTAGAACCGACAGACTTAATATTTTCCATTTACCAAAAAAAAAAAAAAAAAAGCTTTGTCCATCTCCATCTTGCATCTATCCAAAGCTAATTTTATTTATAGTTAAATAAATTGACCATTTTGAAGAGGGTGTGAAATATGAACTGAGTTTAGTAGGGATTGAAAAGGTCAAAGACTGGTTTCCGTTAGAGGAACTGAAAGAAAGATTAAATTAGAATACATGTCCAGGGTCTTGATGCTATTTCTCTTTCTGGATGAATCTCATGGAGCTCAGGGAGAGCATGTGAGTCAGATAACTTCTTTTCCTTGGCGAGGAGTGAGGGAGAACCTACTGGAAAAATGTCAAGGGCTAAAACCAAGGTAGCAAATGCAAACCAGCCCATCTTCTAAGAAGAGAAGTTAAAAGAAGGAGGCTCAAAACCTATTTGCAAGCTATGCTTGATAAAGGTGAGTTTGTAGGAGGCCTAGAGAAATTTCAGAAATAGAGATTTCTCAGAGTTTTCAATGTGTTTCTGGGACATGCTTATGTAATTATGGTTCATTAAGGGGCTAATGCAGATATGTATCATGATACATTTATTTAATTTTATTCCAAGATAGATTTAATGCACTTTCCAAAGGCTCACAAGCTTGAACAAGACATATAAATTAAAGGTGGGATAAAAAACGAAACAAGAACACTTTTGCGCGCCTGGAAAAGCATGCCACAGGGACTCAGCACTGCTAGAGATGGGTCCCCATGCAGCTCTTACATTTCAACAGTGAAGGAGAAAACCGAATCACGTAATTTACAATGTGTGTGTGAAAATATAATTCCTGTAATTCTCAGGATACAGAAGATATTTCTTCTAACATCATCATATAAACACAGTTGTGTAGTAGTTCTGCCCTCAGTTCTGCCCTCTATGTGCTCTACAAGTACGGTTCAAAAATTGTGGCCTTTGGGGCGCCTGGATGGCTCAGTCATTAAATGTCTGCCTTCAGCTCAGGTCATGATCCTGGAGTCCCAGGATTGAGCCCCACATCTATGTTCTCTGCTCAGTGGGAAGCCTGCTCTTCCCTCTGTCACTCCCCCTGCTTACATTCCCTCTCTAGCTGTGTTTCTCTCTGTCAAATAAATAAAATCTTAAAAAAAAGAAAAAAAAGCAACCTTTAAGTCATTCTTTTGGAACATTGCTATTATCAAATAAGGGATTTGTTTGTTTGTTTGTTTTAGTTTTTTTTAGTATTAGATGCACTGATGTTGTTATTGCAATGCTATCAAGTTTTGAGTTGGCCATGCCATGGTGAATTAACAAAAAACTGAGTTCAGTGTAAGAGGCTGAAGAGCCTGACTCATCCCTAAAAATCAAGTCCCCCACCTATGTAGGGGATCAGGCAAGCATTCACAAAGGAGCTGAACATTTCACCCGTGTATTTGTTTGTTTGTTGGCTTGTTTTAATGAAACTTATGATTCTGAGAAAATTGCAGATTGATATGGAGTTGTAAGAAATACTACAAAGAGATCCCATGCAAGTTTACCCAGTTTCCTCCAAAGCTAGTATCTTACAAGACTATAGTCCAATGTCACAACCGGGATATTTACATTCAAGCTGAAGAAGGATTCTATTGCTACAAAGATACTTCATGTTGCCCTTTTATGTTGCCACTTTCTTTACACCCTTACCCCTTCTTTAAATCCTGAAAACTATGGGTTTGTTTTCCATTTCTATATTTTGGTCATTTCAAGAAAGTTATATAAATGGCATCATATAATATGAAAACTTTTTGGATCAGCTTTTAAAATTTAGCATAATTCCCTCTAGATACATCCAAGTTAGTGAGTATACCAATAGTTCTTTTTTTATTGCTGAGTATTATTCCATAATTCAAAAGTATTACAGTCTGTTTATTTATCTGTTTGAGGACAACTGGACTGTTTCTAATTTTTGGCTATTATGAATACAGTTGCTAAAAAGTTCACTTAAAGGTTTCCACGTTAATATGTTTTCATTATCTGGAGTAAACGCCCAAAAATGCAATTGCTAGGTCATGGTATTTACTCCATATAGGTTTAAAAGTAATTAGAAAAATTCCCACCACCAGTGTTTGAAAATTTGTTTTCCTGCATCTCCTTAAGCACTTAATATTGCCACCATTCGCTTTTCTTTTTCTTTTTTAAATTTTAGTCCTTCTGGTAGGTGTGTAATGACATTGTGGTTTTAATTTGCATTCCTATAATGGCAAATAATGCTGATCACCTTCTCATGTATTCATCTACTCTCTGTATAGCTAGGTCAATGTGTCAATCACTTTGGTTCATTTTGTAATTAATTTCTTTAACTGCTGAATTTTGAGAGTTCTTTTTATATTCTGGATATTGGTCCTTTGTCAGATATGTGGTTTGAAAATTTTTCTCCTCATCTGTGCCTCATCTTTCATCCTTTCAGCAAGATATATCTCAGAGTAAAAACTTTTAATTTTAATAAAGTCCAATTCATTAAAATTTCCTTTTATATGGTGTGTTTTCATGTCAAATTTAACAACACTCTGGTGAGTGCCAAATCCCAAAGATTTTGCACTTTTGTGGTTTAAGTCTTTAATTCATTTTAAGTTAATTTTTTAAAGGGTATGAGGTTTATCTTGAGGTTTGTTTAGAGGGGTTGGTTTTTTGGGCACTTGAATATCTGACGGCCCCAGAACAATTTGTTGAAAAAGTATCCTTCCTCCACTGAATTTATTTTGCACCTTACTGAAAAATCATTTGGACACATTTATAGGAGTCTATTTCTGGGTTTTCTTCTTTCTTCCACTGATCTGTACCTCTCCTCCTGTCAATACCACACTGTCTTGATGACTATAGACATACAATAAATTTTAATATTCAGTAGAGTGCCTCCTTCCACTTTATTAATTTTCCAAGATTTTCTGAACTATTACATGATTGCCCATATAAATTTCAGAGTAATTTTATCTACAAAAACTTCCTGAAGATTTTTATGGGATTGCTATCAAGTTCAGGAGTATTGACATCTTTGTCTTGTGAATCTTCTGATGTATAAACACCATGTGCCTCTCCATTTATTTAGGTCTTCCTTGATTTCTTTTATTAGTATTTTTTAATTTTCCACATGTAGAGTCTGTACATGGGTTTTAAGATTTTAACTAATAATTTCATTTCGTTGAAGCAATTTTAAATGGCACTGTAGTTTTTGTTTTGGTTTCCGTGCTCATGGCTAGTATAAAAAAAAAATGTGATTTTGTGTGAGCGTGCGTGTGAGCAAAATACATATTTAAAAACACTTAAAGATGGGTCTTTGAACAGTAGCCATTCTAAGGTAGCTAGATCTGAAGCTTGTTAAAATACATCCAAGTAGAGGCACCCGGGTGGCTCAGTTGGTTAAAAGCGACCCGGGATCGAAACCCCACATCCGGCTTCCTGCTCAGCAGGAAGCCTGCTTCTCCCTCTCTCACTCCCCCTGCTTGTGTTCCCTCTCTCACTGTGTTTCTCTCTGTCAAATAAATAAATAAAATCTTTAAAAAAAAGATACATCAAAGTAAGTATGCAATCATTGGGGAATGCATACCAAAGTTAATACATTTTCTTCAGCAACATATAAATTCAGGTAGCTATATTTTATTGTCTTTGAGGAAAAATTACACTAATTCATTATTTTAATGTTAATTCACAGTACAAATAATAAATATAGAATATGGACAATACTAGAATGTCTTTCATGATTAGTTAAATACAGGGGCAAAATGAAAATTGTACCATTAGAATTCAATAGAAGAACTGACCCTAAGAACTTGTGCAATCAAAGTTCAATAGAAGTTGAACAGTAAAAAATCACAATTAGGCAAAGTAACTGTACATGGTGGCTTCTGTGTACTGTCGGCTCTTTATGAGAGCTTCCAACTGTGCTGCCTCCAAGTATGATTCTCTTAAAGATGCAGGAGGCAGATCTGAGAAGAAAATCATGTCTGCAGTAGAAATGCAGTAAGAGGAGGGACACAGCAGTGTTAAAAAGTCAGAAGCTTGAGAGGGGAGTGGGAGGAGAGGCAAAATGCATGGACGAGAGTGGGAGGTTCAGGCTTCCAGGTACAGAATAAATAAGTCACAGAAATTAAAAGCACAGCAGAGAAAATAGAGAAATACTGTCATAGTGCCATATGGTAACAGAAGACAGTGACACTTGTGGTCAGCATAACATAAGGTACAGAGACACTGAATCACAATATCACTATGTTGTACACCTGAAAGTAAAATAGCATTGTGTGTCAGCTATACTCAAACAAAAAAAATGAAAAGCCAGGGGCTTAAGATCCTTCTTAGGGCAAGAGCAGCTCTCTAGCCTTCCCTGAAGATGGTGTTGCAGTGAGAATGCAGGTGTCATGTCTAGCAGGGGTGAGGAGAGGTGAGTCTGCAGTGAAGGAGATTAAAACTGGAGTGATAATTGAGGCAAATCCATTTTGACTGATCAGTTATTCAACAGATGCCATACACTTACTCGAAAATGTCAAAATACAGTCCAAATTAGAAAGGCCTAAATAGAACCTTCAAAGGAAACAGGGCCACAGGGAACTGGGTGATGCTTATTGTTCCAGAGAAGCTTGCGGGCAGACACCAAGTGGAGCTACAGTTATTAAAATCATTATTTCTTTTGAAATCACTAAATGAACTTTCCATTTTGTAAATATATACACATGCATTAACTGCAGAATCATTATTTTGAGAACTTTGGTGAAAAAATAGCGCATGGAGACAAAACTGTTTTTCAGTTGGCGTTTTCACATGTACAAAAAAAAACGAAGACATAAAGATATATATCATGTGAAACTTCATGGTAAAAAATTGAAAAGCTGGAGGAAATTAATATTAGTTCCATAGGTAACAAGCTTCTAGGAACACAGCCTGTGTTACCACAACTCGAGTAAATGAATCTTTTATCCAGAAAGCAAATTTGAATGCAAGGAGAGAGAGCACCATGTTATTATAAGGATAACCTTGAATCTACTCTACTATATTTTTTCTTCAATAAATCTTTCACAGATATCAGAACTTACGTTCTTATTTGTGTAATGAGCATTTTACCCGTGATGCGATTAGTCTGCTCCTTTCCTAAGCACAGCACAAAATAACTCGTTAGCTATTGGCCTTTCCTGATGACTTTCGGCAGCCAAAGTGGGAAGAAAAATGTTTTTTGAGGGTACAGAGGAGGAACGGAGGCTACAGAGAGGGTTGCTACTTACCCGTGTCCTCACCCCATCTTCCCTGCTATGTTAGTCTCTAACAATCATGCAGCGAAGGATAGAGTCAGAAAATGAAGGAACCAAAGGCCAGGCTGATAAATACAGAGTTGCAGAAAGAGCCAATTCCCTATACTCTAGCACCTCTGCCCACAAGGAAGGTGAGAAGAACAGAGATAGGCATGAAATATGAAGGGTCCACTGAAAGACATCCTCAATAGTAGAAGAATCAGCACTTTTTCTCTCTTTTCTTTTTTCTTGGCAGGGAGGGACAGAGCAGAGAGAGGATCTCGAGCAAACTCCATGCCCAGCACTTGCCCAAACACCGGACTTGATCTCACAACCTTGGGATCATGACTGAGCTGAAATCGAAAGTCAGATGCTTAAACTGGCTGAGCCACCCAGGCATCCCTCCAGCACTTTTCCCACAGAAACATGTACATATGAATTACTGCCCAGGGCGGGAAGACGGGATGGGTATAGCAGTCACTATGCTGTGCCTATTAGTTCCAACATGACCAAAGTGAACTTACAGGCAGATGAGGTCTGGTACATAAAATGTGTCAAGATACCCATGACCCTCCTCACAATTATGTTTCGTAACACTGACTGTGGGGAGACCGGCCAGCATATATAGAGGGCTATCCATGAGAGGACGCCTGTGACACCTGAACAGAGAAAGGGCTGGGTTTGGCTGCAAACCGGTGAATCACCATCCCGGCCACTGGGATAGCTGCATTCCACTGGAACATGAGCTCCAGACGACAAAGAATTCCTCACACAGTTTTATCCACATTACGTGGAACAGTGCCTGGCATGTGATAGGCACTCAAATATTTGCTGACTAAATGAACACATCATGCATAGCATGCATCCTGGCCCCTATTCACCTGCTTCTTCCCGCCTGTCCACTCCTCCTGCATGATTATCAGTGAACACACTCCTCGTCCTCTCCAGTCCAGCAAAAATAAGGTCTCTTCTACACATGCTTCTGAGCCCTGAGCTCTTTCCTCTGACTAGCAGAATAATACCAGGTAAATTAACCTCTCACTCACATCCTCTGTTTCTTCTGCAATAAAACAGGAATGATAATAGCTACTTAGGAGAGTTGTATTAAATGAAACAATGTAAGTGAAATGGGAAATCTACAACAGCCTCTCAATAAACAGAAGTAAAATTCCATTTCACCATTCAATAAATAGATGGGAAATTTATTTGAATGCAATTGGGCTCCTAAAGATAGTAAAAGAAATCCAGAGTACCAAAGAAAGATACATATCTCAATTTCCAAGTAATCATCAGACAATGAATGGTACACCACTGGGGGTCCCCTTAGAGAGAATTACCTATCTGTAGTTCTGTCCACAGAAATGTATCAAAATGAAGACCTGAGTATTACCCTTGACATTTAGAAGAATTAAATTTGGCAAGGCCAACATTCCCCGCTGGGAATTTAGCCCTAATGATCATGACGAACACCCATCTCTTATATAATGACCACTGGCTGAACATAAGGACTGGGCCAAAGTTTCAAGAAAGGAGAAGACAGGGGTCCAGGTTGTTCATAATGTGGTTTTCAATAGCCAGCTGTCCCTCCAGCTCTGACCTCTTCTTCCCCACCTGCAGTTTTTATCTGAACCCAGAATTCGAATACTTTGAGTTCACAAAAATTAATCCTTATACAAAAAAGGATCACAAACAATAAGAACTAGAAAGAAATTTAGAAATCTCAGGGAAGCATTATCTTTCATCCTCCAAGAGCCTGCCCACCCCACCCCTGTCCTCCTCCCACTCCCAGAATTCATCTGCTAGTTTGGCCCATGCTTTCTCCTGTCCCATCAGCTAATGTTGCCCCCTCCCTCTTCTCAGCTAGGTTGCATTTCACATTGTCAAGTTCTCCTACTGCTACAGTACTATAATTAACTCTTCTCCTCCTCTGCTCACTGGGTGCCAGACTACTGAGTCCCAGAAATTTCAGGATTTCCCAAAGTTGAGTCTTTTAAAGTATTCCTTACTAAAGACTGTTCCTTCCTATAAGAATTGTTCCCATCAGAAGATGAAAGATTCATGAATTCTTCCTCGTCTGTTAAAGTCAAAATATCCACTTTCACTTAGAACAACTTCATAATTCAAGTTCCACCCCCTGACCCAGATGCTCCTTTACCCACTTTGCGACTACAAGCTGCTGTCTTCCTCCAAAGGCAGAAGGCACATCACAGAAGGCAAATCTGTTTCCTGCTGAGGGCTAAACCATTGCTAACCAAAGGCCCAGTTAAAGGGAACAACTTCTTTGAGTCCTTTTCAGAAAAAAAGGGGATGGTTAGAAAGAGGAGTTTAATCATAATCTATTTTCTGAAAATAGATATTCTTGGGGTATTCTTCAGATACAGCCAAAATATTAATTTAAAGCCAAATGGGTTTTAAACATAACTCATTTTCCTATCTACCTGCGAGCACCAATTAAGAAAGAAAAACATATACATATAGAACTGGGCAGCACTAACTCCTAGACATTAAGTGGAAAGAGGATGATCTGGTGTCAGAACGAGGTTCACATGGGACGCAAGGGACAAGATTGCAGAGCATGGCCTCTCTGACGAACGTCAATACCTCCTAAGATGGAGTGACAAAGAATATTTTTTTAAAAGAAAAGTAAAGAGAAAGAAAAAGATAAATGTCTCTTCATAAACCCCGAATCTTCAATGCCAGGTGTTTAGGGGTGTTAAAATTAAATCATTATTTAGAAAAAAAATAGAAGAGACATAAAAATAAATAAATTAGAGAACGATATTAAGGAAATCACTGAAGAAACAGAAATTTTTTTTTCTGTAGAGAAGCTGACCTTTTCAAAGAAACAGATCAAATGGAAAACAGGTTCCTCTGAATGCCCAGTCTGATAAACAGCACTGCTTGTTAATAAAGTGCCAGTTCTATAGGGCAAATAGTCTAGTCTAAATCATGGGGCTGACTTTCAGTCTCTTCTTTGCTCCCTCTTATATCTGTGTGAGACAGGCATCCCCACAGCTTTCTGTATAGAAACATAACCTGCTGTGAATTTAAATCTATGACAGCCCATGTTTCTGGTTGATTAAACTAAGTTGTTTATGGTGTCTATGGTATGAATTCAACTCGGGAACAATTAAACTATCCATCTCTGGAGCCGAGGCTCACTGGCATCCACTTCTGACCATCCATCACCTGCTCTGCCCCTTTTCATTGTCATCTCTGCAGCTCCTTGATACACAGATGCTGGCTCCCATTCTGAAGTGGGTTCATTTGTCACGATCATCAGGTGACATACATTGAGTGCCAGTTAATTCTAGGTTCTGAGTGTGTGTTTTGTGTTGGAACAATTCCTAAAGGAAGTCCACACTAAGAATGGCAATGGCACTCTCGCTCTCTCTCTCCACCACCTCTCTCATCTCAGTTTTCCTTCGACACAAACTGTGAGAAAACTATAAGCCCCCAAAATGCCAAATCGTAACCCCAGTTTCATGTATGCATTCATTCAAGAACTCTTTTCTAAGCAACACTATGACACTTGGCATGCTCTGGATTGTCAAAACTTCAAAGATAAAACAACAGTCTTGAGCATAAAGGGTCTTAGGACTTGGTGAAGATGCACACAGAGATGCATATGGGGACACACAGGCAAATCCCACAACCCAGTCTGAGGGTGGGTGTCATGACACCTTTGAGATGCAGGGCCCTGAGAACACCACATTTCTTGGTGTGAGTAATTCACAAGCATCGATATATTTAGCGTGATTATAATAGATATTATTGCATCCCTATTACTGAAAATCTGCTGTTGTGTGAGTTTCCCTAAGGTCTTATTGAATGTTGCATACCACAGAAATGAAACTAGAGATTTCTTTCTCCTACATCTTTGTTCCTAACTAGCTATTTATAGGTTGAACTATTTTTGGCAAAAAAAATGAATCAAGATTGCATATGAAGACTTAAACTGCTGAGTTATAATAGCTATTTTCCAAAGAACGCTTGACTCTGTGTGCTGTCAGAAAGCATCACATGTTCATAGAATTATTAATTTTCTCAAAAAATAATGTACCCTGAATTAAGCTCTTCAATTATATTTGTGAAAAGAAATATGAAAAGCCATGGAGTTCCTCCTGAATTGCACTGTGGAACCAACAAATACACCAGGGGCGAACACAGCAAATCAACTCCCAAGTAATTTCAGTCCCACTCCAGAGCTAACCACACACAAAGAACCCAATCTTCACCCTGGGAGCCCACTTTCTTCCTCTCTGTCTCCTTCAAAGTATTTCCCAAATCATAGTGTGAGCCTTTCAGTAGGTTGAGATCAAGAGGATGAGAGAACTCATGCTTATGGAGCACGTGTTATTTGCCATGAGCAGCAAAGGAGACGTTCAGTCTTCACAAAGCAAGGCATTTGTGTGAACATGTGGACAACAAAGAGACCAAGATTAGGATGGAGTAAAATAACTCAAAGCAATACAGCTAATAGCCCCAAGAGACAGAGTTGGAGCCCAAAGACCGGCTCTTTCCTCTTGTCAAGGGTTTCTGCACGTGGGGAGGCAGCAGAGTCACATGAGAAGTACGGTGTCAACTCAGAGAGCTGGCTCCTGCCGGCGGAACCAGGAAGTAAGTGGAGGTGCTGGTGGAAAACCATTCCAGGGCTGGGACTCAGCTGCTCAAAGACTCACTTGGGGGCCACCGTGTTCCACTTGGTTCCCACATTCCTAGTGGCAAGGGCAAACACCCTCTGTCCCTAATGTGTATTAACTGATTCAGTCCTCACAGCAACCTTATGAAGCACATGCTTGTATTTTCTCCATCTTATAAATGAGGAAACTGAGGCCAGAACCATTAAGCAATCTGTGTAAGATCACAAGTCCAGTAAGGAGCCTGCTAGGATTCCAGCTCAAGCAGGTTGGCTTTGAGCCATCCTTTTGCCTCTGCCTCACACAGCTCTTCGGGTCTGCTGCCCCAGATACTATGCAATGCCCTGGCCCCCAGGGGACCCACCATTGGTGGGTCAATGCCAGTTACAAAGAAGTGACTTTTGCAAACATGAATCCACAACTCTCACAGGTCCCCAATCACTTATTCTAGAGCAGGTGAATTGGTGGGTAATAGGCCAGCTGCATTAAATTGTAATGTTACAAAGTCAAACATTTCTTACAAAAATCCAGTCATGTACCTACTGTATATTCACTCCTGGCAAAAAAACAACAGTGGAACAACACTAGGCCACTTTGTTTTGTTTTGTTTTAAGATTTTATATACTTATTTGACAGACAGAGAGATAGAGAGCACAAGTAAGCGGAGAAGCAGGCAGAGGGAAAGGGAGAAGCAAGCCCGCCACTGAGCAGGGAGCCCAATGTGGGGTTTGATCCCAGAACCCTGGGATCATGACCTGAGCCAAAGGCAGCAACTTAACTGACTGAGCCACCCAGGCGCCCCAACACTGAGCTACGTTCATTAGACAGGGCACACATTTTTCAGCTCATCAAGACCCCACTGCCCTGCCCCCAACTTGTGTTTCTACCCATCCGCTGTTGGCAGCTGAGTTTGAGACCCACACCCATACAAGCACAGGCTTGGAATGTAGTCCTGGAGATAAGGGTACAAGACGCTCAACCTATTTGCACCCCCAAAAAATCATGTAAAATACAGAACAAAGTCAACCAACCAACCTCTTCAAAACCATTTCCACTGTCAAATGCATCCAACAGATAATATAAAAATAAATTAAAAACTATTTCAGGGGTAAGTCAAAACTAATGTCCAGCGCCCACGAGATGAGGGCTGCTGGGGTAGCCTCTCTCCCTCTTCTGCCCTCCCTGGGTTCTCACATCTGGCCACATCAGGGAGAGCATCCTAGTGCCCCACCCAAACTCTCCTGGCAGAAAACAGACGTCAGTCCTTTGGTCTCAGTTCTAGGATCTACTCTAGTGTCCCTTTCTCCTTCTTGTGAACTGTATGCTGAGTTGAGGTACAGTAGTGGGGACCACTGTCCCAGGAGTCAGCTCCCCACCCAACTCCGTGCCTCTCTTCACCCTCCCAACCAATGCAGCTCAATTTGGCACCAGAATTCTTTGTCCATTGTTTGTGTCGGGCTCAGGCATCTCATGTCAAATGCCGAGGTTTCCTTGCCTATTCCCTCTCTTAATCCCAACAGGGAGTCTTGTGGTCCTAATAAGTCCCTACAACTCTCCTTCCTCAGGTTAACTTCTGTTTCTCTTCCTTCACCCATCAGCAATCATGTTCTCTCCATCTGCATCCATGACTGAGCATCTCATCCCAGGTGCCTTCACAATGACAGTGCCACCAGTTAAAATAAAAGTAAGCCATGTGAACTTTTCTCTACTGAAAATGTTGAGGGAAGTGTAATCTGCAAAATAAAAGTGAGGTGGCAGTCAGAGAGGGCCTCCCTGTTTGGGGGCCTGTTCCCCGGAGGTAGCCACACAACACACGAAGGGCCTGATGGTCAATGAGCACCACATCGGGATGCGGGGCTTCACGCCATTCTTCCTGCGGCCAGCATGTGCAAATGCATGGCTTCTCCTTTCTCTACCCAGAATGTGGTAAGAGTGCCAGGATGTCCCTCCCGGCCTTCCGGTTCATAAAAGCACCAATCTAAACTCACAGCTCTGCGGTGCCTGGGTGGCTCAGTTGGTTAAGGGTCTGACTCTTGATTTCAGCTCAAGTCATGATCTCAAGTCATGAGATAGAGCTCTGTGTTTCGCTCCATCCTGGACATGGAGCCTGCTTTGGATTCTCTCTCTTCCTCTCCTTCTGCCCCTCACCAGCCAACCTTTCTCTCAAATAAATAAAGTATTTAAACTCACAATTCTTCTCATAGTTCACAATGTCATAAAGTTTTCAGTTGAGGAGCCAAGTTACACATATGAGAATGTAAGATAAAAAAAATAAGATCCATTTAATCAAGCCACAATGATCAGACAATACCAGCTATGCTTAGTATTTCTGTTTCTGGGTCCAAAGGTCTGGCCCTGGCAAGCAGACATCAGTCTGCTCTGGGTGGCCCTGCTGGTACCGGATGGTCACTGGGGGGTCATAAATGCTGCAACTTTTCTTCACTTAATTGCCCATGTCTCATGCAAAGGAGCCATTAGAGTACTCCTTGCTAATACAGAGATAAATAATTGCCTTATTGGGAACATTCCTAGGAGCACAGGAAATGCAGAATAAGTGAGTACGGAAGCTATGTATAGCAATTATTACTATGTAATCCAAAGGTGGATGAAAGACCTTTCCAGAAGGTTTTGCAGAGCTCCCAAAGCCATACTTCCAAAATGCCTATAATTACTACTAAAAGCACAAAGACAAGGCTTAGATGAATATATAACTGAATTTCAGGGTAATATTTTTCATTATATTTCAAAGCATTTTTATTTTAAGAATTTATTCATTTGAGAGAGAAAGAGAGAGAGAGAGAATAAGGAGGGTAGAGGAAGAAGGAGAAGCAGACTTCCTGCTGAGCAGGGAGACCTACGCAAAACTCAATCCCGGGACCTGGAGATCATGACCTGAGCTGAAAGCAGATGCTTAATCAAGTGAGCAAGCCAGGAGCCCCTCAAAGAATTTCTTCAAGCTTTGCATAAACCAGGAAGAAAAGGTTATCTGATATCTGGCAGTGAATACTGCTAGGGGCAAGGAGGAAACATGTGGGATAAGGTCTTTCCAAAGGAAAGTTTCCAAGGACAAGGCTGTATCCAATTGTCAAAGGCAGCACCCAGAAGAAACTGTCACACAGATCTGCTGGGCCAAAGGGAACCCAACTGTTTAAATGACCTCTATTTCTTGTCCTACTTACTATCCTTCTATAAAATTCAGTGTTACTATATATAGCACCACCTTTATTAATATATGTTTAGAAAATAAAGATCCTTTTCTCAACTTTTCCCTCTGATTGGATGGTGGAGAAGAGAAGCTCTGAGATGCTACTTTTCTCCCTCACCTCCCCTTCCCCTTACTTTGTTTTATGTAAGTACTTACCTCAACTGTTAATTAGCATTGCCCCCAGTCCCCACTGGAGATCCTGAGAGAACTGCTGCCAAATCAGCCTGGAGACTTCACTCATTCAAGTTAAGTTACTTCAATCCCATTGACCTCTCATTTCCTACTGGAAGAGATTATGCTGAGTGAAATAAGCCAAGAAGAGAAAGTCAAGTATCGCATGGTCTCACTTACTTGCGGTGCATGAGGGGCAAACTGGAGGACAGTGGCAGAAGGAAAGCAAATGGGAACTAGGGTAATCTAGGGAGGGAAACGAAACAACAGAGACTTTGAACACAGAAACAAACTGAGGGACTTGGAGGGA